>PVLD010004593.1:0-123210 GCA_004027595.1 Dinomys branickii
CGAAACGTGGGATTGCCGGGCGTCTCCGCCGCTAACAAGCCGATCTCTGTCGGGAGCCGCCGGGGGGCTGCACTGGCTCGGGAGGCGGGGGGGCCCGAGGCGGCCGCGCTCCCACTGCGCTTGGACCGATCCCAGCTTCTTCCCCGCGGGGATCGTCCCCTGCTCCCAGCGTCTCCCAGTTTTATTTCTGATGCTGGTAATTAGTGGACTTTCTTTTTTTCCTTCTTAGTCTTGCTTGGGTTTTCTCAATTTGTTAACCTGTTGGAGGACTGCTTTTGTTTTGTATTTCTTTTACTTCTTAGGGTTTTAAAGTTCCCTTTTTTCTTTTTTTATGATGGAAGCAATCACTTTTTTCAAAATAACAAAACTCTCCTTTAGCACTATTTTAGGGACATCACAAAACTTTTGTATTGTTTTTATTTTCTTTTAGTTAAAATATTTCTTAATTACCCTATTAGTTGTACTTTGATACCTGGATTATTTCAAAGCATGTTAATTTACAAGTATTTGAGCATTTCTCCCTATCTTATGTTCTTATTTTGCTATTTAGCCTTTTGTTGTTGGAGAACATATGGGTAAGAGTTTAATGTTCCAAACTGTATTGATACTATTTTTTTAATCAAAGATATGATCTATTTGTACTCTATGTGTACAAATGTTATGCTGTGTATATCTGAGGATAAATGTACCAAAAGTTTTGGGGTTATCTTGTTCCAAAGAATTTCAGTTAGATTAAGACAGTTTATAATACTGTATAAGTCTTTCTATTTCCTTATTGATTTGTTCTCCAGTTATTGTATTAATTTCTCAGTGAAAGATGTTGAAGTGTTCAATTATAACTGCATTTTTTATTTCTCCCTTTATTCTTGCCATTTCTTGCTTCATGTATTTTGAAGCCTATTATTACAAACATCCACAACTAGGATGGTTATAACTTCCAGAGGAACTGATCTCTTTTGCATTGTGCTATATTTCTCTTTGTCTCTGGTAGATTTGTTTGTTAGGATATCTATTTTATCTGATATCAATGAAACTACCTATGGTTTCTTATGATTACTATTGATGTGATTAATCTTATTCCATCCTTTCAACCTATTTGGGCCTTTGTGTTTGTAGAGCATCTCCTGTAGATAGCATATAATTTAGACTGTTTTTCTTTAAACCTAGTTTAAGAATCTCTACTCTTAATTAGTGTGTAGTCCATTTGCTTTTAATGCAATTATCAATGCTCCTGGATTTAATTTACAATCTTGCCAATTATGTTCCACTTGACTCATGTTTACTTTTATTTCTCAGTTTCTCTTTTCTGCTCTTACACTCATCAAATTATTTTAATAGTCAATTTCATTGGTTTTATCATCTTTTTAGCATTTTTCCTGAGCTGTTGTAGGAATTACAATATCATGGTGAACTTTTCAGTCTGCCTGGAGTTAGTAATGTACCTTCTCACATAAGTTGTAAAATCCAACAAAAATAATTGTATTTACCCACATTTTAACACTATTGTTCTCATATATATTTTTCTTTACACTGTATTAAAACTACAAAATAAATTTTATTTAATTCTGATTTCAAAAAGCCCTTGATTTTGAAAGAAAAAAGGAAAAATAATGCTATTTATCTTTAACCAGATATTATTTTCTTCTTTTTTTCTTTCTTGTGTATTAGAAGTTCCATTCATTAATTTGAAGAACCTTTACAGTATCTTCTAGTGGATATCATCTGAATGCAAATCCCTCCAATTTCCATGAATGTATTTATTTATTTATTTTGTGATACTGGGGATTGAACTCAGGGCCTTGTGCTTGCCAGGCAGGTGCTTATGCCCCTGAGCTATATCCCCAGCCCTCTGTGTTTTTAAAACTATGTTTATTTCATATTCATTTTGAAGATTGTTTTTACTAAACATAAAATTTTGGTCAGTTGTTGCATTTTGTTTTTCTTTGCTTTTTTTCTTCATTTTTTATTAGTTATGCAGATTAACAGGCCTTATTTTGACAGATTTGTGCATGAACATAACACATTTGATCATTTTCAGCCCTCCACCACCCTCTTGCCATACTCTTCCCCTTGTTTTACATATTTCAGGGGGTTCAATGAGTACAATGTATTTATGTTTATCTGTCCCCTATTACTTGCCTTACACTCTTTTCCATCTACCCCTTATTCCCTTCCTATTGTCTAATAAGAGTTGTTTTTCTACCTTCTTGGCATCTTTTTACGTTCCACATATAAGAGAGAATATATGCTATTTCCCTTTCAGACTTTGGCTCATTTCACTCGGCATAATGGTCTCCAAAGGCATCCATTTTCTTGCAAATGAAAGAACTTCATTCTTTTATATAGCAGCATAATATTCTGTATGTGTGTGTGTGTGTGTATACATATATGTCACATTTTCTTTATCTATTTATGTGCTGATGTGGATGGGTCCTTAGGCTGGGTCCATGTCTTGGTGATCATGAATTGTACTGTAATAAACATGAGTATGCAAATATCTCTGTAAAATGCTGACTTTGATTGCTTTGGGTACACACAAAGGAATGATATAGCTGGATCAAATGGTAACTCTAGTCTGATTTCCATAGTGGTTGTAGTAATTTTAATCTCTAGTAGTAGTGTAGAAGTGCTCTTCCCTCGCTACAACCTCACTGGTATTTATTGTTTTTATTTGGTATTCTTGTTGATAGCCTTTTTGACTCAGGTGAGATGTAAACTTACTGTAGTTTGATTTGGATTTCCCTAATGGCTAAAAATATTGAACATTTTTCATGTACTTACTCATCATTTGTACTCTTTTTGACAAGTGTCTGTTCAATAATTTTGCCCATTTGTTATTGGACTACTTGTTTTTTTGGCAATAAGCATTTCGAATTCTTTACATATTCTATATATCACTCTGCTAGAAGAGGTTCTGGCAAAGATTTTTCCCCATTCTTTAGGCTGTCTCTTCATGCTGTTGTTTCCCTTGACACAGAAACTTTTTCACTTGGCGCAGTCCCATTTGTTTATTCTTGCTACTATTTCCTCAGTTATTGGACTCTTTTTGAGGAAGCCCTTACCTGTGCCTATGACAAGTGTTTCCCTCATGTTTTCTTTTTTAGAATTGCAAAATTTGAGATCTTATGATTAGGTAGTTGATCCGTTTTGAACCGATTCTTGCACAGGTTGAGGGTCTTGGTTACTTTTCTTTCTTGTTGAGAGAAAATACCCAAAATCCACAGTTGAAAGGGAAGGTTTTTTGTAGAGGTTTCGGTTCATAGTTGGCTGGCTCCGTGGCACGGCAGCATGGCAGAGAGGAATCACAGAGGAGAAACGAACAAAACACAGCAAAAACAGCAAGCAGTTATCAAGTAACCAGCTACAAGTGACATTAACCTTCTTTCTATCCCTTATATTTTTATCTAGGCTACTTACCCTTAAGATAGGTAACACTCACAGTAGGGTACCCTTAACCCTACCCAGAACTATGCCAGAAACAATCAGCAGACTACACCTTCAGTCCCACTATCACACACTCCAGATCCAGCCACCTCTAAAAAAGCCCAACCTATGACGGCATGAGGCTTTGGGGGACAACTAGACACAAGCAATAACAGTGAGACATAGGGATCAAATTTCATCTTCTACAGGGGGATATGCAGTTTTCTCAGCATGATTTATCAGAAGTTAGCTTTTCTGCAATGTATATTTTTGGTTTCTTTGTCCAGAAATAGATGCTTATAGTTGCATAGGTTCATTTCTTTGTCTTCTGTTCCATTGATCTCTTTGTCTAGTTTGTAGTTCCATGCTGTTTCTGTTACAATAGGTTTGTAGTATAATTTGAAATTTATTATTGTGATGCTTCCATCCTTGCTCTTTTTGCCTAGCATTGTTTTGCTATTCTCTGTGTGTGTGTGTGTGTGTGTGTGTGTGTGTGTGTGTTTCCCTGTGAATTTTAGGATTTTTTTCCTAGTTCTGTGAAGAATATCATTGATATTTTGATGGGAATTGCATTGGATCTGTAGCTGGATTTTGGTAATATGATGGTTTTGACAAGATTAACTCTACCATTATTGAACATAGGAGATCTTTCCAATTTTTGATATCTTCTTCAATTTCTTTCTTCAGTGTTCTGAAATTTTCATTGTAGGGGTATTCAACTTTCTGGATTAGACTGATTCCTATTTCTTGAAGGAGTTGTGAAGGGAATAATTTTCCTCATTTCTTTTGCACCAAGTTCATTATAGGTATATAACAAAGCTATTGATTTTTGATATTGATTTTATATCCTGCTACTTTTCTGAATTTATCAGTTTTAAAAGTCTTTCAGTGATATGTTTAGGGTGTTATTTTCTTTTCCCATTCTTGTGAAAATTTTCCTCTTTGTCTTCTGACATTTGTTGTTTCTGACAAGAAGCCAACCCTTATTCATGTAATTGTTTTTCTGTACATAAAATGGCTTTTCCACGTTTTAAGATTTTTTGTTTATGAGTTTCAGTAATTGAATTTTGGGGATTCAAATTCACTAATTCACTACTTAGTGTTTGTTAACTATTCTATATTGGGTTCATTGGATTAAATTTTAGAGATGAAGTTTTTTATTTATTTGGGAAATTCTTGCTTATTATTTACAATTATTTCTTCCTGTTTATTTTTTCTCAAAATTAAATATAGACATACTTAACACTTCAACCTGTTTCAAAGAACACTGAGCATTTTTTACTTTATTATAAAAAAGTTTTTTTCATTCTCTTATTCAGTTTGGATAGTGAATAGAGCACTGTTTGATTCATTGTTAATCTCTTCTGCTTTCTCTAGTCTACTCTGAAGCCCATGTAATGTTGTCATATATTTTAATTTTACTGTTAGAATTTCCAGTAGGATTTTAAAATTTATTCTATATTTCCATATACTTAGTTATGCTTGTATTATCCTTTAACATTATATTATCCTGACAATATTCATAATAGCTGTTTTAATGCTTTTGTTTGATAATTCTTACAGACTAATTGTGGGATCTGTTCAGTTTGCCTATTTAGGGCTGGGGATATAGCTCAGTGGAATAAACGTCTGCCTAGCAAGCGCAGGGTCCTGAGTTCGATCCCCAGTTCTGCAAAAAAACAAAACAAAACAAAAAAAAAACCAATATACAGATTGCCTATTTATTTCCTTACTCTTTCCCATGCCTAGTAATTTGTTATCATATATTGGACACTGAAGTTGGTACAGATTAAGGAGTCTAGATTATGTATTTCTTTTTAAAAGAAAGTTGAATTTTGTTTGGTCAGAGAATTAAATTACTTCTGTACTTTTCACCATGTCAAGATTTTTTAAAAAAAAATTTATGATGGGCCCAATTTAGTCTTGTCCTTAGTCCTTCAGTGCAGCCTTTGCTTTAGAGCATGTGCTTTTATTCCTAAACTACAGCCTTTTTAAGGTCTCAAGATTTTCAGCAGGATATAGTATCTACCTTACATCTCTGAAGTTTGTTCTACCTGTGCCACATCCATTTAGCTTGAAGTCTAAAGACATTCATTTTCAGTAGGGGTGTGGGGTTGCACTGTTCAAAGGCATCCCTGCTTTCCTTTATTTTCTTCTGAAAATTCAAAGACCTGTAGTTGTTCTGAACACTGATCTCTGTCTCTGGATTTCCAGACACTCACCCGGCCAGCTGGAGCTCCGCTTATTTGTGCTGTTTTCTGAAAAGTGTCTCTGCTCGCTAGAAAGCCGATGCCCTCCTCTAAATGCTGGCAGCATGCGTCATCCTTCTGAGCTAGAAGCTGGTGTCATTTTGAATGTTAGTTTCTGTGTAAGCAGAGAACATAGAGTGAAGTCCCATAATGTTTCCTTAAGATCATTTTGTGAAGAGCTGAGGTCTCTGAGTTGTCCAGCTGGCTGACTGCTTCTTAGGGGGATAGAAAAATGTGGATTATAGAAGAAAGAATGTTAGAAGAAATCTTATGACCTAGTGTATACCGGGGTACTGTAACATTTTAAAAAACTATTAAATATCACTTAATTTTACAGAGGAAAAGGTTAGGATGGTTACTTTGGTGTTCAGCAACTATAACAAGATTTGCTCACCCTTGGGGCGTCATGTCAGCTTTGCATTAAAAGAGCATCACAAGGGATGTGTATAACACCCATGTTTTAAAAGTAGTATTTCTATTGATTATAATTTTATGAGTTTATTATATTAAACAATGTATACTTAGCAGAAAAATACCAATGAAGTATTGAATATTTAATGTTTATTGAGTTTATAAATAAGCATCCAATTTTTCATCAACTGTTTTTTGGCTTACAAAGTTGAAAAATAGCAACAGAAATAAATTCCTGTATGAACTGCAGTGAAAATACCAATATAACTCTGCAACAAAAATAATCTTTACTTCAATTATTGCGTTTTTGGGAGTCTTTACACATGAAGACATCATGTTTCCTACATGCATATCACTTACACCGATAGTGGTATGGCAAGCGAGTCCAATGAGACAGGCACTCACAAGAGTCCAAAAAGTCAGGAACGAACAAAGCTTTATTGTACAGCTGGCTGACCGACAGTCTCTGGTCAGGAGCCAGAGAAGATGTCCGCACCAATCTGGGTCTCACCTTCAGTTTAAGTACATTTTTAGGGTTCCACAATAACCATTACCTTATTTTTGGGAATTTTACAATAATGTCACACAATTATCACAAGGTTTATCTTTCCCAGAAGCTGTTGATCAGCTGGATTCCAGATGACCACTGTGGTTTAACATTTAGCCTGCTTCTCAGTTTGTCCTGCTTGTTCTGTACCCATTTTATAACTCTATTCTGGTTTATTACTAATCAAGGGAGGCAGTTTAACTACAGTTTAAGTGAACTTTAAGTGACTTCTCTCAACAGGAGTTACAAAAAGAAACTGGATTCTCTCTTGCCTTATGAACAACACATGTGTTTGCTTTCCTGTCTGTTTTGGAGGACATCATATTTTACTGGTCTTGCTGTTTTTTCAGGAGTTTTTATTATACTATATAATACCTAGTTATCAGGAACATAAAATGTCAATAAAATAAAGCATTAACTCCTTAATATGTATTGTGTTTAGAATAAAAATTTGTATTTTCAACATCAAGTGCTTGTTTACAAAATGTAAAATTAACAACAGAAATAAATTACTGTGTGAACTGCAATGAAAATACCAATATAACTCTACAAAAAATAATCTTTGCTTCATGTGTCACACCCTAGGCAGTCTTCACACATGACAACTAAATGCTCCATACACAAGTCTCACTTACACTGATAGTGCATGTGCTTACCTTTGTTTTTCTGTTTTGCAGGCCATTCTTTCACCTCTCTTATTTTCCTCTTTTGTCAGGAGTTTCTTACTATACTGTACAACATGCACTTAGGAGGAACATATATATCAGTAAAATAAATAATCAAGTTTGTAATGAGTGTTCAGACAGCAACACTTTCACATCAGCTGTTTACTTGCTTAGAAAACCTAAAAGATAACATCAGAAATAAATACTTTTGTGAACAACAATGAAAATACAACCAGAATCTACCACAGAATAACCTTTGCTTCAATTGTCACACCCAAGGCAATCTTCCCATATGATTTCACTTCTCCATGTCTTTTATATTCCTGAAATTACCATGAGAAAGCCTTGCTAAGTATAACAGACCTATGAATGCTTTCAGTTCAGATAGTGACTTGTCACAAAAAACACATTCTCAAGTATGACTGCCAGTGCCTGCAGAATGTTTTACTTGTGTTTCATTATTTGTGTACTTCACATCTGTAGCATATTGCCCGTTACAAACAATTTCAAACATTGAATCACAGTGCTGGTATTCCATCCAATGGGTTCCATCGTTGCCAAGAATCTACTTATATTTTCGGTCCTATCAGGCATGCATGACCATTTCGTTGCACTTCAACTAGTCAAATATGTACTCCACATTGCTGTTTTCTTTCTCAGATGAAGCAAGAAGGCCTTCATTCTCTGTGTCTGTACTGGTCAACTGTTGCTGCATGCCACTGTCAGAACTTTGGCTCAGAAGGTCAATGTCAAATCATCACTGTCATCATCATCATCATCATCAGTGCATGAGTCACCTGATAACTCACTTTCAACCTCCTCCCAAACTTGAAAATCTGTTTTTTCATGTGTCATTACACCAAATTAGGCTAATTCTATAAGAAAAATTAAAAGAAAACATTTTTAAAACAAAGGCAAGATGCCTATAAATTTATCATTGAGCACATTTCATGGGTAAAACTGACCTGTTATTACTTTGGAGCTCTTGTACACACCTTGCCCTTCATCTGCCAACTTGGTGAGTGCACAGAAGGGTTCCTGTTTTTCCCAGACACAGCTACTGTGAGCCAAGCCAGCTTCCATTTTGATAAAATACATAATTATATGATGAAAGCATAGTATGGGTATATTTCACCCCACACGATGCCCAGAGATACACAAACAAAAAGTGTTAAATGGAGCATTATGTGGGTAAAAGTCTCAATCTGACACTTTTGCACACATGCACGCACCTTGCTGTTCATTGTACCAAGAGGATGAACACAAAGATTGCTTCCTGTATCCCTCAGGTACAGCTACTGAAGCAGATAATCAGCTACCATTATAGTAAAGTACATACTTTTATAAGAAAATTATGGAATTGTTATATTTTACCCACTGTGATATCCCCAGTAATTTAGGAGGATGAGTAAGTGCAATCTCTTATATAGCAACCCATCCAATGGACAGTGGATTCAATTCCCACAGGCTCTGCATGTTTAATCCTATTCTCTACTAGATTTGAACCATTTATATTTCAACTGCTTTCAAATTCTTCAAAAGAGATTAGTCACCAGCTCATTACAGGCACTAAATCTCTTGGTCTAAAGAGGTCACCCACAGGCAAACATGTTTGCAATATTTCCTTACTGGTGAAGAAACTTTTACATTCAGGGGTCTTGGCTGTTATAAATACAATTCTGAAACTAAATCACATTTTGAATTCAGCTACTTTAATTTCATGTGAATAATCAATGTTGAACCAGGCATGGTGGTGCATGCCCGTAACCCCAGCACTTGTGGGGCTGAGATAGCAGGGTCATTACAAGTTTGCCACCCTGAGATACAAAGTAAGTTCAAGAACAGCCTGAACTACAAAGTGAGACCCTGTCTCAAGAAAAGGTTGAATACTTCAACTATTCATTGCATTTCAACTTGTACTATTTAGTTCTCTGTTTTCCTCACTATAATCACTAAGTCCGATGGAATAGAAACTTTGTGGATTTTATCCATTGCTCTTTATTTAGAGTCTATAATGCAGGTAATACATGCTCTGGAAACAGTTTTATGTTTATATCTTATCTCTTTCTGTTAGATTCAAAATGCTTAAAGTTGGAGTCTTGCCCATTTGCCTGAGGAAGAGCCCTGATTAATAATGGCTGGATTGTTTAATAAATAAGTGAAGCCTCTAAAAACATTTTGCCTAATGTCATTAGGTATTAAATTTGCAGTAGTGATTGAATATGCAGCAGGTGAGAAAAAAGCCAAGATCCAGATCATGGAGAGGAAAGAAATGTGTTTGATCTTGAGAAGATTCTTTCCTGGGTTTGGCCAGCAGGCACAAAATTTCCTTTGGTACTTTCTATACAAACATTGACACTGTTTCCAGACAAGGTATTGTTGCATTATGGAGGATGGTTGGGAAATTAGGGTTTAAGTCTTTTCTTGGCTCTGTTCATCTGTCTTTTCGCAGTGTGACCTCGGAGAATCATACCTTCCTTGTGCTACTCTGTCCCTATGGAGATGAGAGAGCAGAAGAGAAGTGCTTTTCCCTCTTCCCACATAAGTGTTTGTTTTTAGCCTCATGAATTTGCCGAAGTGCTTAGATACCAAGGTGACAGACGTCAGCGAAAATGTGACAGCAACATAACTTGTTCGGAAGACATATAGAAGTGAAGCGTATTCCTAAAGGGGCGTAGAACATGGGGTTTGGAATAATTTAGGGCAAAATTTCGAAGTATTTTCATGAATTTAGTATATAGGCAGTTTAGTCCTATTTCAGGAAAGATCTTGGCTTATGTCAAGAGAATGAGGTTGTTGTAATGGGCATTGATTGGAGTCACCCTATAGAGTCTTTGGTAGGGCGTGAAAGGCAGAAGCTGCAGCCAGAAAGAACTGGAATTGAATATGGCACCTGTCCTCCCCAACACATTTGGCCTGCTGCAGTGGTTGCTATTCCAAAACTGGGAAGCTGTCTCCAAAGGCACCATGAACCACTAGGTGTCCTTCAGCTCAAGCATCCTACAGTTCCCTCCTTTGTTATACTAGTAAAACTACTGCGGTGGACAACCAAGAAGACACACTCTTTCATTTATTTAGTTTTGAGGTGGTTATTTGTGCATAGAATTGGGGAAGGTGAGTGTTAAGTAGAGATGATAATGAAGACAGAGAAAATGCTTCAGGAGGAGACCAGAGGAAACTAAAGTCTATCTTCATCTTTCTAACATCTTCATTTGCAGCCACATCACGAGAGAGGTACCAAGTATACGGAGTTACCATAACAACTAATAAACTGCAATTAGTCAAAGAAGCGAGGATAGAGTTAAGAATTCCCAAAATACCTAAAAATGAAAACAACTAAACAAGGAAAAGAAAGAAAAGAGTAGTGGGAAGGAGGAAAAGGTGAAATTTAAGGAAGAAAAGCAGGATTTTTCAGTGTTCATTGATATGATATGAAAGTGTGTTTGAGACTATTTTAGAGGGGGCAGATGATAACAAGTTAAAATATGGGAAGAGAGATGAGCAAATTGAAAATCATTCATGTAAAAGTATATTTTTAAAAATGGAAGTTCTCAAAGTGAAAGAGTTGATTTGATGTAGCACTCTAGCTAATTAACACACACACACACACACACACACACACACACACACACACACACACTCCAAGAGAGGAGAAAGACACACACGCTGCTCCAGGAGAAAAAGAGCCTGGAATCATCATGCAGGCCCAAATGGAAGTAGGTAATTTTGTTGAAATTTCTATGCTTCAATTGATGCCTTACATATGGGGCGATAGCATTGTGTACCTGTGGTTCAATGGCATTTTCTGCTGTTCCCTCATCTTCCTGGACCACAGCTCCACACTAGTCACTGCCATTTCAACTGGAGCCCCACCAGCAAGAGGCACAGAGGAACGACAGTGAGAAGATGGGACAGAGGCAGCAGGCATGCCTGACAGCTTCCTTCAAAGCCTGGGAATTGAGGTTTAGGGGAAAGGAGTTCAAGTCATTCAACAGTACATATAGAGTCCCACATCTCAACGATATGTGAGGCCTGAGGTGCTGGAGAAGGGTTAGTGGAGTGATCATGATGAGGCAGAAGTTGCGTTTGTGTCCACAGTGGAGTAAAATTTAAGGAGTTGGGCAAAGAGGGAAATCCATTATTTCTGCATTCTTTTCTCAGGAGCTTTGGGCAGTCGGGCAGAGAATGAGCTCGGGGTGGCTGACCCACACCTGGAGGGCACAGGAGGAAGCTGAAGTCTGTTCCCCAGTAAAAAGTATAGCTGGGCTATAGGAAATAATTAAGATGTCTGAAATTCAGGAGATTAACATTCCCAGTGATCAAATGTCTGCTTTTCTCACCTTTGATGAGTAACACATACGTCTTTCTGGCTGTCCTGTTTAGCGCACCTTCTCTCTGAGGGAAAGAGGCTCTTGGTTCCCTCAACTGGCTTGACAACTATGCTTAGAGTAAGAGACTGATGAAGCATAGCTTTGTCTGTTTTCAGTTGGAAACATTAGCAACCCTAACTACAAAAGGCCACCTAGTAGAACAAAGAGCTTGCAGTGTGCAGAGTACAGTGGAAATCTCCAAGCTGCAAACAGAACTGTCTTTGACTGCCAAGACAGAGGAACCTTGCAGAAAGTAGAGCATGAAAGGGATTCTGCACAAAACGAAAGTCAGAACACAATGGCATATATTTCAGGCACATGAGAAGCTATGTGACAGCAATACTAAAGAGACATGATTTTCCTACAGAATATGGGCAGAGGCAGGGCAGAAGCCCAATCAGCCTAACACAATTGTGGCAGAGAAACAGATCTGGTCCTGCTAAGAGAGAGGGAGTAAAGCCTATTTTTTTATGAATTAATTTCTAGTTGGTTTTCATAAGTTGTTCAGAAACAAGTGAGCCCATGAATAATACACACAGAACACAGGACCCAAAACACAGAGCTATCTCTAGCTGAGATTGTGAAAATAAGGGCATATTTGACAAAGATAACTGAGTAAAGGGATCAGAGAGAAGGCAGCTTACATTGGGGGTGTGAGCAACAGCAGTGAATTGATAGCCCAGAGGGAAAGTGTATGTTTCTAATTTCTTCAGTTAGGTTCCACATCCCTGGAGAATTGGAAAAATTCTCTTGTCTTTTAGAAAATTGTATGTTCCCACGTCATATAATATTTTGTGTATTATAGATGCTCAAATATTAACAGATAGATTAGTTCAATGTAGATAGGACGAATTTGATTGTTAGTCTGGCAATTATTGTGTCATTGGTATAGAAACATAAAAGAAAAAAATCTATGTTCTTTGGAGCAGAATTAATAGAGGTGAGGCATCCTTTAGCTGCCTAGATGGATAAATAAATCCAGGCATGGTGTGTCTCCAGGGATGTTTTATATGGTGGTACAATTCATTGATTAGTCAATCAACTTCAAAGTAGCATATTTGTTTATCTAAGTACCCATATTAGTGAGCTGAAGCTAAGGGTGTAGATCCATGCTCCCACAGTACAAAGGCCCCTCAGAAAAGCTCTGTGGAGAGAGAATTCCATGGTCAATTAAGCTTGAGAACCACTGCATTCTATATTCCCCTCATTATCATTTAAAAGACACAGAGAAATGCTACAGTAAATTGCCCTGTTGAACCTTGTTAGTCCAATGCTTTCCAAACTAAGTTGACCATGGAAGGTTGTTTTTTCATCTCTTTTTGGGGGGTTGTTTTAAATACTTATTAACATCTTTACAGAACCAGTTTTCCATGAAATAGACTTGATGCTTAATGTATGTCAACTTGCCTGGGCTAAGGATGCTCAGATAGCTGGGAAAATGTAATTTGTGGGTGTGTCTGTAAGGGTGTTACCAGAAGTGATTAGCATTGGAATCAATGCATTTGGTAAAGAAGATCTGCCCTCACCAAGGTGGGCTGGAAGAAGAGTGAATTCTCTCTCTCCCTTTGAGCTAAGATGCCCATTTCTTTTATCCATGGCCATCACAGTTCCATGGTTCAGGCCTTCAGATTCTGGCATTTGCACCAGACTGATCCTCTGCCCTTTCTCAAGCCTTTGGTTACCCTCTCTGCTCTGCTTATTTTCAGGGCTTTGGATGTAGGATGAATCATATCACCAGCTTTTATGCTGGCAAATGGAACTTCATGGGATTTCTCAGGTTCCATAACAGCATGAGCCAATTCCCACAATACATTGATTATAGTTCTATATGTCCTCTTGGTTCTTTATCTGGAGAAACCTGACAAACACATGAGGTCCCTGGCTTCCTTGTTATGAGCCAGGGCATTATCAGGTGTCTTCCATGTTCTAGGAACAGAGGGGAGGCTGGCAACACACGATTCCATCCCCTGGGGAGATTGTGATTTAGTAATGGAGACAAGTCACCAACCATTCACAGCCATGCCCACCTCCTCTGGTCCTAACCACAACTCTGTTCCTTCTGAAACAAACCCTATATGTGATCCAGTGGAGGTTCTCACCCCATCTGCTGCAACCATTCAGTGTGCCCTCTTTGTCTAGGGCATGTTCTCCACCATAACCAAACCACCTTGGCCACTGTGAGATGTGGATGAAGTTTAAGCACATGCACCTCTCTCTGGCAGAAGCCTCCTTCTGCAAGTCATTGCCTCTTGGTGGTCTTAGAACAGCTGTTGCTCTTATTCCTGGGTTCTCAGATTGCCCCACACCACAGCTGCTTGCAGGAGTGGTGCCAAGTGTCTTTCTCTTGCTTAAAGAGGATATAAGGGCTGCTCCTGGCATTCTGGCTGTTGAAACTCTTCACAAAGACCCAATTTGTAGCTGTTTTCACAGCAACACTTCCCAGGGGTTGAGACTTACACTCTTCAGTCTCAAAAGCAACCTGGCCTGTGTTAGAAAGAGCTGCTCTCATTTTCCTAATGCAGAGGTTTCCTAGAGTCTCAGTAATGGAAAGCTGAGCTGACAGAATATTTGGAGGACTCCTGTGGTGATGTATTTTCAGCCAATGAAATGATACAATTCCAACATCACACCTGTTCCCTAGTACTTTGCAATGTGATCTTAATGGCTACTTGACTCATTCCAGTATGAAACAAGACCATGTGTCCACAGAGAGGGCAGTTCTTGCTTCCCTGAGAGTCTGTAGTAAAAATGAAGGAGGCTGCTGCTTTTTAAAAGTTGATTATTTGCATTTCTGACCTAATCCTTCACAATCTCCCATCTCCACTCCCCCAAAACAATGGTTACACATTCATATCTTACTCTCCTCTGTCTCCATGTCAGGTTCCACGGTAATATATGCAGGATCGGACGGTCCTACTTTCATTAGTTTTGTACCAGTTGTGGGACTCAGTATGTTAATTTTCCTAAGCCTCCTCTTCTGCGTCTGGACAGTAAAGATGACATTGGTTACTGCAGCCATTATCTGTATAATTTTATCAGTGGTTTTTAATACCTGGTGTCTCCAGAAGAGGAGGTAAAATTAGAGATGTGAAGCAAAAATGGGAAAAGACACTGAAGTACGGGTGAAGATATGGGTGCACAGCAGCACTTAATAAGTGCTAGTTTCCACATATTCCTCAGGTTCTTTCCAGCTCAGTGCTGCCCAGTTGAGTTTTCTGCAAGTGATGGAAATGTTTTTATATCTGTGTTGTCTCATATGAAGCTACTAGTCTCATGTGGCTAAGTAACATTTGAAATATGGCTAATATAACTGAGGACTTGAGATTTTAATTTTATTTAGTTCTATTGATTTAAATAACCATATGCAGCTAGTGGAGACATATTGGACAGCATAGCTTTGTGTAATTTTACCAGCAGCTTTTAATACTTGGCATCTCCAGGAGATGAGGTAGAACTCAGTCTCATTCTGAATGGTCATTATCAAATGCCTGTGGCTATAGACCATCCCTAGAATTCCCTGTGAGGTAATATGCCATCATGAACCAAAGAGCTTCCAGAAACTGGGCCCAGGCCTAGACACTGGCCACACCTCTCTCTATGAGGCCTGAGGAGGGGTCACACAAGATATTATTAGTCTTACATTTCAGGTAATGGAGACTGGACTTTGAAAGTATTTTAAAATCCCCTAAGCTTAAAGAAGATATTATGTATAATAGTTTCAAAAATCCTGCCACAAAACATGGAGGCCCCCATCAGATTCCATCTTACTCTAGTCCATATAATTATGTATATATATATATATATCCTTCTATCCTTGCTTCAGAGATAAAAGAATGGTATTTAGAGCTTTGTCAACTGACAGAACATACCACCTCACCTCATATGAAGCCATTTCTCTTTTAGATATGAGCTAAATCTGTATATGTCAAGGCCTTGAAAATGCTAAAGCCATTAGAGAAAGAAAGTTGGGAAATTCAGGGGGGAGGGGAATGTAAATTTGGTGAAAAATTAGAATAGCATGCAATATTTATTTTTGTAGTGCAATTTACATATCTAAAATCATTTTGCTAAGAAACATAAAATGTATTATGTATAACTTGATTTGCTCATAAAATTATCATTTAGGTAAAATTAGAGATGTGAAGAACAAAATGGAAAAAATAGGAAAGAACAGACGTTTTACCAATTCATTTCTTTATATATTTATTTAACGAAACATCCTGGAGGAGAAAAAGTTCCTTCTGAAATTGATGCAGGTCTCTTGCTCTTTCCTTTCCATTTCTTTCCCCTCTTAAGTCTTCACACGTTTACTTCCTTTTCAATTTAAAAACAATTTATAGTTATTGACATTGCAGTTTCAACAGCTACTCATCTTCTCTGCTAAACCATTGTCTCAAGCTGCAGTTATGTTGGGACTTCTCAGTTGTCTCTTATTTACAATAGAGCACTCCCCATCCCATCAGCTAGTTCAGTTGCTTGCTGGCCTTGGCCCTGCTCTCAAGCCCAAGTGTTAGGACACTGGAGTTGCCTAGTGCCTGCTGCTGCTTGGACCTTGAGTGGGTCCTGGACTGGTCTGTTGTTACTCTGGCAATGTGCTATGGCTGGCTGGTGGATGTGACAGTGCTAGGGTCTCTTCATCATTCCACTGTAGAAAGAGGGGTGTAGAATTGTAGGGAGGGACAATAATAACTCCAATCATCAGAACTCATGTCTCTTAACTTCATCAAGGGCCAAATACTTCTATGTCCCATCTGGTCTCCCCGAAACTCTGAAAGAACAACTCTGTTAAGTATTCTAGTTTATAGACAAAGCATTGCTTAAGAAAGTTAAGTAGCTTGGTTACCTAGCTTGTTGTAAGTCTAATATGTGGCTTATTAGCTGCTACGTAATGGTGCCTTAATAATGAAAGAAGTCTGTCTCTTCTGCAAATAGCAGGAAGAAAATAATTCCATCCACACAAGGGTTAGAACAGTTTTACATTAGCTTATGAGATTCTCCATGCAACAATACAACTGGGGAGGTTATGGGGAATTAGAGTATTCTCATTTTAGAGGCGTGCAAATAGAGAAGTTGTTTCCTATTCCAAGTCCTGTGTAAGTGGTGCCACTGGTGTTTTAAATCCCAGGTTTCCTGACCAAGAAGTCTATTTCTTTCTCCACACCACAGATAGCCTGCAGAGAGGGAAGCAGTGTCTATGGAGCTAATGTGTGCCATATACACACGTAGACAGTTTAGACCTAATACTAGTGACCCAGAGGCAGGGGAGGGGAGGAAGGTCAGTTTAGCCATGGAGTGTTGTCACTGTCTTGGTACCAAGTTTACCATGAGGACTGACAGATGCTAGCAGAGAAGGCTCCTGGCCTTTCTTGCTGTTTTTGTTTATTTGTTTCTCCTTTTAAAATTCTTTTTTATGAGGCTGCCATAAAAACACTCATTAGGCAGTGTTGATTTTCATTAATGTTGATTCTCCAAGAGCTTAATCAATCTTCTGTGACCAATGACCTCATTCCCATGGGAGAAGAAAGCTGTTTAACAAATTAGCTTTACAGATTGTAGGTAAGGCATACAGATGTGAGGTAGCTTGCGTTGCCAAAACAGGACGTGGATTAGTAGTTTAATATGCACAAAACAATCGTGCCGAACTGTCTCCTTGCTGTTACCAGCACGGGTCATTAGGAAGCAGCTGTCCCATGTCCCCTGTTGCACCTCTGTCCCTCCTTGGTCTCCTTCCTGATGCTCACTTTGCCTTCTGAAGTCTGAGCTATTGCACCTGGGGCAATAGCACATGTGTGGTTAGGAGAAGGGGACAAAGTCACAGATGCCCAGGGAAGCTAGAGTAGAGGCCAACCTTCTTACTAGTGTTGACTGGAGCTGCCTTAGGAGGCTGTTGTTTAAGGTTAATGGGAAATACCTTTTCTTCCTCTTAGCCCCTTAGTTTCATTTTCTTACCATCCTCTAGGAGACAGGGAGAGATTTAAGTACTGTTCTTGTGTGTGAGGCTCAGAAACAAAGTAATCTGTCCAGGGCCAGGAAGTCCATCTCCTCTGCAGGAAACAGGAAGAAGCATGGCCAGCTTTCTCAGGGGCCTAGCCAGTGGGCTGTATATGAGCCCTTAGGTCCTTCTGAGCCTCTCTCCTGCCGTCTGGTCCACTACTTTGATATTCTTGATTCCAGTGCTGAGCCAGCTGCCCTCAGGCTGGATCAGGTAGGCAATCCCCTTGCCTGACTGTAGATCTCTTTGAACAGGTGCTCACCCAGGCCTCCACCCAGGCTGGTCTTTGCCATGCCTTTGGCTTCCAGCTGCCAATGCAGAAGACACATGGACATGGGAGCTGTTGCTACTCAGAGCCCTGGGAAAATCTGCCTCTCTTGCCACGTATCCAGATGGCCTGGCTTATACAATAGGGAGCCTTCTCCCTTGTGCCTGGGCTCTGCTCGGAAGCCTGCACTGAAGTAACATGCCTGAAACCAGACTACTGCTGTCATTTTGGAAGCCACATGCCCTGTGCATCTGCACCAGCTGGGCCGCAGATGAGCCAGGCTTGAGGGTGAGAGAACTTGCATATGTAGTTTCCTGGGAATTAGCTCTGGCTGCATGGAAAGAAGGGAGTAAGGCCACACATTTTCTGCCTTACATTACAGAACAAATATATATTGAGTACCTGTGGTGCATATAGTCCGTTAATGGGCTTCAAGGGAACACCTGATAAAAAGGAGTAAGATCCAGCCCCTGACTCCACCGAGCATTCTTGCAGTGCACGGAGGATCCTCTCACCTTGGTGCTGATAGTGACTACTTCCTGGTTCCTGTGTGTCCCTGGCAATGGCTCTTTGGTCTCTCCTCCTCATTCTTTACTGTTTGCACACTAGCTACATAAAGAGGACAGGTTGAACATCTCCAATTTGAAACTCTGACATGTGAAGTGCTCCAAAAATCTGAAAGTTTTTGAGTGCAGACATGATGCCACAGTAGAAAATTCTATACCTGATCTTAGGTGACAGTTCTCAGTTATGAAGACAAACTAAAACTATTATATAAAATTACTTCAGGCTTCAGGTATAATGTGTATGTGAAATAAGTGAATTTCTTATTTAGACTTGGGAACCCTCTCCCAATTACCTTACTATGTATACGAAAACATCACAAAATATGAAAAATTTAAAATCAGAAACACTTGTGGTCTTGAGCATTTCAGATGAGGGTTACTCAACTTGTATCTGCTTGTATCTACTTGTATCTCTTGTGCTGCTACTTAGTTGGTACTCAATAAAAATCTGGTGGGTGACAAATGAATAGACTTACCAGCTAGAGCCAGAAATATACCCCTGTTCTAGATCCTAGAAAGAGGCTCCTTCTTGCTCACTTGGTGCTACTGCTTGATTCTTCTGCTCAGTGATTTGGACTCACTCTCTAACCTTCATAGCAGTGTTGTGTACTGGATGCTTTTATCCCCAGTTTGCAAATGAAGAAAGGGAAATGCAGAGAACTCAATGAATTTGTCTAGTATAACTGGAAAGAAGCCAATGTAGGTTTCAAAGTCATGTTTTCCAGTATTCAGAGTCATAGTCTTTGCCCTCACTGTCTATGACGAGGCAGAACAATCTGGCCATGAAGAGAGTTTCTACCCTTGGTTACTACATGAGTGATATCAGCTAGTCAATATGAAATATAGCCCACTGCCTGCTGGGATAGTGATGTCTTCATGGTGGTTTGGGTCACATCAGAGGAAGGGCTGCAACTCATGGACCAGGTAAGGGCTCTGAGCTTCCTCTATAGCCCTGATGAGCCAAGGCCTCACACTACCTGCTAAGGGATTATAGGCACACAACAGCATAGGAAATAAGGTTTCAATTTTTCTCTTCGGGATTGTGCATAGCTTTGCACTGAAACTTAGATTCAAATGTTTCCAAAGATCTTGGAACTATCCCCCCAAGCACGATGACATTCAGCTGCAGCCGGCCCTTGGCTGGTAGTGAGGCAGTGACCCCAAGGTGAAAGTCTCCATATCCCATTATCAATCCAATTACCTGGCACTTGCAGGTTAGATGGAAACTGCCAGACCGGAACCCAACAATGGATCATTTAGTTGTGTGTCTTGTCTGTGACAGTAGTGAGGGCTGAGTGTCTCACTCAGGTGCTTCTTATTGGCAGTCTGCAGATATGCCAGAGTGCTTTCCTTTAAATGAAAGAATAGGGCTGGCTGTGGGAAAAGCAGGCAGCACAGAAACACTCCGTGTTTCCATAGCTCCCATCCAGCCCCCATCCCTGAGTTCATTAATTAATGGAACAAATATTTATTGAGCAAATTTATATACTAAAGCACTGAGTGTACTGTGATAAGCTATGTCTCTGCTCTCTTGAGTTTCCATTGTAGAGGGAGTCTTGTCAACTGAAGGGATGAACATACAGTATGACAGTTTCTACAAATGTTTCAGAATGAAACAAGTAAAAGATGGTAGACAGTGAAAGGTACTGTATATACTAGATGGCCGGGGTAGGCACTTGGACGATGTGACATTATAGCAGAGATGGAAGGAATTACGGGAGCAAGACCTTGTAGCAGCAGGCAGATCTGTGGAGGACACCTGTGCTTTGTCTTCTGTATTGGGGCTTGGGAGAGGTCTCAAGCTAAGCTCAGAAGAGGGAAGAAGTATGATGTAGAAATACACTGGGGCGTGTGAAGAAGAGAGGAAGGGGAGAGTGGCTGGTGTGGCTGAAAACAAAGTGCAGAGAATTGATTTCAGAGAAGTGCAGGAGTCTGGGTCGCAAAGCCTTATAGACTGGCCTGTATTGAAAGGCACAAAAAGCCATTTGTAGGGTTTTGTGCTGTAGAGTTGACATAGTAACGAAGCATTTATTAAACATGTCTTCAGATAAATATTTGCTGAATGAATACATGAAATACTTTTTTGGGTGATTGAAAGAACAGATATCACTGCATCACATGCATAAGTACACAGAGAGTACCTAGAATGACATATTTTGCTCAGAAAAGACATTCCTTTCCACTGAAAGAATGAACACTATTGGTGTGTCTGTCATCCTCAAAATGAAGGGTGGATCTTTGGTGCTAGAAGCATGGAAAGGCAAGTGCACAGGGCAAGTGCTTAGAGGTGAGTAGCCCGGGTCCCTCTGGGAGGTGGAGAGAGAGCTGGATCACAGGGGACATCTCAACCTCAGGCAAGTCTCACACTGAAAATGCAGAGAGGGGCTCCTTATTGGGTGTGATATGAGGTCCTCCAGATGTCTTGGCTCAACTTTCTGGCCACCCCTGACTGGAGCTTCTCATCCTAGCCTGTCCTTTTCTTGAGCCTTGAAATAATTTCATGCTTTAGAGAATCTCCCTTCAAACAGAATGGAAGGGAAAATCTCCTAACTGGTCTTTCCCTTCCCACACAAATGTCCTGTTCAACTGATGCTTTTTGAAAGATACCTTTCTTTGCTCTTTTCCCTGGCTCCCTTTCTTGCAGGAGTAAGAGCTTCCTTCCCCTCTCTGTCCTTCTAGGAGGACGAGGAAACACTGTCAGGATCTGTGGTTTGCCATTCTCTCTTCCTTCCACACACAGAGTTCCTTCACACCAGGGCCTCAGTCCTCCTTCTTCACCAGGCACCATGCCTGTACTGACCTATCTGTTTCCTTTCAATTTTCTCACCTTCCTTCTTTCTTCATTTTGACTTGTTCTTCTTTTTAGTTAATTCAGGTGACTGTTGCTAACAACATGATTTTCCAATCTCCGAAGCCATCACAAGAGGAGCACTAACACAACAAAAGGAAGATAAAGTTTGATTTTAAAAATTAGAATTTTAACTTCAGTTTCTTCAGGAGTAAAGTGAGACTTTCAATATCCTCTTCGCAGATTTGCTATGGGATATAAAGGGGTGAATATTGAAAGTACGTGGCAACCTGTAAAATACAAATACAAAGCTTTAGGTACTTACTTTTGATTTTAAAAAAGGAGACATGAAAAAGGTACTACCAGACCCAGAGGGCTGGTTGAGAATTTGCCGCCATCTTGCTTTCTCTCAGGGAGGATGAACAAGGGCTGAGGGTGAATGCAGGAAGCTGCTGCCAGCCTGAGGGAAGGGGAGTTGAGTGCTTCCCTTACATGAGTGTTCCTCCTGAGCCACGAGCCACTCAGATGCCAGATTTCAAAAATGTTTTTGTTTCTATTTATTACGCAGGTAGCATATGATCATCCTCAAAAAAGTTAAGAAAATATAGATAAGCCTTCTGGATATGAAAATCAGTTCTAAAGAAAATACCTGTGACCATTGTGGTAGTCTTCCTTCTGAGCTTGTTTTCTGGATCTCAGGCTTTCTATAGACCCCACTTGCTGGGTAACTTGCAGAGGCCAGGGAAGGGTCCAGGCCAAAGGTGAGGTTGGAGGAGCAGGTGTTCAGAGTGGAACAGGTAAGGATGTTGCCAGTGTGGCTGCCACAGCTGGACTCTGATCCTGCCCATATCTCTTGTCTGATTCATAGGGGCCCAGTCTGGCCATCTAGCTCAGAGGTGGAACTGCCACAGCCACCATCCAGGTAGTATTCTAATGTCAAACCACAGGGGTTCTGGACTTACTATTTCCTCCTCTGCACCTGCACTGCACCTCATTTCTGGTGCCTTATTTTTCTTGCCTTATGAAGTCCTAAGCATCTTGCTGACATATATGTCATCTCTTAGTCTCAGAGTATGCTTTCACCAGGGATTCATGGGCTTGACTAATTTGCCCATGTGAATGTTAGTACTTAATTGACTGAACCTATGGAAAACAAACCCATGCTGATCGATAGAGAAATAATTTTGCAAATTGTGGGCATAAATCTTTAGAGAACTGTGTGCACTGCTATTTGTTAAAATGTTGAAAAGATAAATCAATTTTCTTTATTAAAGCACAATTGCTTCATCTACTGTTTGTTTAGGCAGCAATCACGAGGCAGAGTGTGAGGAGGACTAAGGGAGGATCCTTTGGAATACTTTTTGCCCTTCATTGAGGGGTCAGTTGTAAATCTAAAAAAGGGATAAATGTTGGGGTGGTGCTGAGAACTTCAGGCAGGCAAATGCCTTAATGTGTGAAGTATAGGTAGTCATGCAATAGCCTGAAGGGAGGGTGACGAGGTGTGAGATTGTGGACAAAGTGGCTGCTGTTTGGATCTGGGAAGTTTCCCAAGAAGCCATGTGTCAAAGTCTTGGCCCTTTGCTTTGGCACCGTGGGACTGTGGTGGAAACTTTAAGAAGTGAGAACTCTGGGGGCGGGGGTTCTCAGGGTGTTGGGGGTGCCCTTGACCAAATTGTGTCAGCCTGGTCTCTTCCCCTTTCTGTTTTTACATCCTGGCCAAGAGGTGAACAGACTTTTGTTCTGCCACTCACTGTCGCTGTGATGTCTGCCTCTTCACAGTTTTAAAAGCAACAGATCGAGCTGATCATGGAGCAGAGCCTCTAAATGAACTTGATTCAAATGAACCTTTTCTCTGAGTAGGTTGCTTATCTTGGGTATTTGCTGCAGTAACAGAACGATGACAAACATGGAGGTGCCTAGGGAGAAGCAAGAGATCTCTGGTATATCATTTCAGAGTGTGTGAGTCACATGATTTCTTCAGCCTTCACATCACAGTTTTGTTTCTTGCTTACACTGCTGAGGCATTGTCTGTCAGGTAGGCAGGGTGGATGGAGAAGTCCTTGTTTCAAACTTGGCTGCTTAGGGAGCCAGAGATAAATCACATCTTGGCTCCTAAAGTTTCCTCGTGGAAGTGAAATTAACCTCTTCTGCTCTCATTTCCTCAAGTCATGAACACAGACAGGGAAACATAGTTCTGGCATGCTCCCTGCCACTGCTGTCAAAGAAAAGTAATTGTGAACAGTTCTGATGGCCCTCAGACTGAGCACCAGCAACCTCTCCTGTGTGTCTTATGCTGTATAGTGATAGATTGCCATGTCTATGAAGATGAGGTGAATGTTATTATAATTCATCTTCACACCGGATATATAATATAAATTGAAAAAGTTCACTTCAAAGAGGTAATTAATTAGTTGGTAATAACAAATAAAGAACCACAGGTCTTCATGGAATAATGCAAAGAGGTGATTTTACAGAAATCTCTATGAGAGAGCTCATTATGGCTCTGGCACAGAGGATGTTGCTTCTTAGGATCTTAATGTGCCCAACCCTGGGCCAACATATTTGAATGAATGATCTCAGTTATTTCAACATATTTAGATTTGGTAGGCTTTTCCTTCCGCTATGAAGAGCATCCATGAATTTTGGCCTTTCTCAATGCCTATCATGTAATGTCATGATGAGATTGAAAGGACCAGACACTGCTGGTGGCCTTGAGAGAGTCTCTAGTCTTCGCTGGGCCTTGGTTTCCTCATTAGTTAAAAAGTAAAGCAGATGGGACAGACCGCTGTTCTAATATCCTCTCACATTCTCTTGCTCTGTACAATTTTATTGACATGCCTCTGAAGATTTGCTGGGTAAACCAGAAAGCTAACTAAAGGACTAGGATTTTCTGGTGTCTGTGTGCACAGCAAGTTACCTATGAGTCACACTTGTGGAAGAATAAACCCCAAAGGAGCCAAGTCTTAAATCCAAAATGTCTTTAGATATAATATCACTCAGCTAAAGGCTTTCCAATGCTAACAAACTGTTATTAATGTTGAATTTCATGAGGTAATTGTGTGTCTCCAAAGTCATGGAGACTGTGCTCTGGGATTACCTAAGGGGAGGGCTTAGAGCCTGAGTGTCATGACATATTTTCTTACCCCTCACTGCCACAGGTCATATTTGGGTGTTCGTACACTTCTCTCCTTTAAGAGATTGCAGAACCCCTGGTACACTGCTTCTAACTGCTCTGATTTGAAGTAGAGACTGCTCTGCTTTAAAGTAGAGACAAATGTTAAAAGTCTCATTTGTTGAGACATGGGAAGGCAAGGCTCTTAGGCACTGTCCTCTTTGGATTTGATATGACAGAATGACAGGCCATGGTTTTAGTGAGCTGAGGGTACAAAGAAATCCAATGCATTGTGATGGACTAGGGCATGGGAAAGTGTGCAAGTTCATCTATTAAAAAGGCTCAGCTGTCCTGGAATTTCCTAGACAGACTGAAGAGGCTAATAATTATTGAGTATTTACTCTGTGCCAGAAGCTGTTTTCAAAACTTTACAAGCATATTTAATTCAATCCTCTTAATACCAACATTTGGCAGAAAAATAAACTGAGGTCCAGGGAACTTAAGGAACTTTTGAAAAATACACAGACAATAAGCAAAGAGCTAGAATTCATAGTATGCTGGTAAATTCACAATCAAATGGAATGTTTTGCAATCTCAGTGAGTCCAGATCCCTTAAAAGTCACACAGTATATCAGTTAGTTTTCATCACTATGACAAAGCACTTCAGAAAATCAGCTTACAAAGAAACAAAATTTACTTTGGCTCATGGTTTTAGTCTGTGGTTGCTCAGCCTTCTTTCCTTTGGACCTGTGGTAAGCCACATAATGATAACTGGAAAGCAAAGGAGTAATAGGAAAATCACTGAGGTCTCCATAACCCTCCAGTGACACATCCTAATGACCTAACTTCTTTCCACCAAGTCACACCTCTAAACTTTTCACCACTTTCTAATTGCATCATGGGCGCGGAAGCAAGCCTTTCCTACATGAACATGGAGTCATGGGTTGCCCATATAGGAATAACCCAGCAGCACACAAAAATCATGAGCAAGTGATTCTCCAATCATCAGGCCTGGCTTTGTCGACTGTGGCTATTCCTCTGGGTCTTCTTTCCTTTTGGGCCTGGCAGGCAGGATCTGTGTTTCCCTCATTTCTCTTTTCCTGAGTATTTGTAGACCTCTCTTACTTCTTGGCTCATTGTTAACTATTTACTGGAAGACCAAACAGTGCTGGATTCAGCTCTATATCCTCAAAGGTCTGGGAGGGGTCACTGGGTGAAATAAAGGAAGGTTAATTTAATCCCAAATTAATAAGGCATTTAGGAGTAAAATATAGTCCTATATTTTTTAATCTGGAGAGAAGAAAACTTAGGAGATGTAAGAATATTTTTCTTTTCAGAAATTTGTATAGTTTAGGACTCATTTAAAAGGTATTTCTTGAACCCTCACCACTGTCAGTCACTGTTCCTTGTCCTGGGGGGGCTGTGGGGAGCTGGACAAAGGAGCTGTACCCATGTGCTGAGTCTACCCACACCACCTTGGACTGGACACCAGAAGGCTGCAGGGATTTGGCCTTTTCCTGGTCTTGGGATATATTGATATGAGCCCAGCATGCAACAACTCGAGGCCTTTAGAAATGGGGTCCTACCTGGTGTAGGAGCCCTGCTTAGAGCAGAGAAATCAGCTCATGATTGTGTTAGAGGAAACTCACAAATGAGAGAACATTTTTAGTTTTAAAGTCTATACGCATTTCCAATGATGCTGAGTTGGATTCTTGTTCTGTGGAGCTACTTTGGGGACTGTTTGAGCCTGGGGGAATGGGGAGAGATGTGAAGAGGAAGGGTTGGGAGAGGTCTGAGGCTTCCTTCTGATGGTGCAGAGATGCAGCTCTGCTCTGCTCTGTGCAGTGGTTTACAGATGATTTCTCTTGTGAAAACAGAGAGGGGATACTACTCCTTAAAAAACCATAAGCAGATAATAAATAAAGCGACACAAATTATTTTAAAAAGTTCATGAGGCTGTGGTGTAGCTCAGAGGAGGGTCATTTATCCAGCATGTGCAAGACCTGGGGTTGCATCCACAGCACCACATAACCAAATAAAACAAAAACAAGCAAACAAAAATACAACAACAAAACTATACTGTGGTTTAGGATTTTGCCTTGGATTTTAAGAAATGATTTAGGATTTTGGTCTCATGTTGTCTCTCCTCTCAGAAGCACTTGTGGGAGCAGTGAGGGGAAGTTTACTATCTTTCTCTAGAGGTGAAGGGAGGGAAGCTGGAGGGAGAAATGGGCTGCCATATTGATTTCCTGAAACAAAACATTAGCTTATGCAACTACACAAACAGCCTCTGTTTGGATTGAGGAGAAAACATTGGGCTCTTTTGATAAAGAGCTAAGCATAGACTGTGAAAGGGAGGAAAATCAATGTTTTTGGAAAGACTGAATGGCTCTTGAAGAATTGGAAATAGTTTCCAGGAGGCACTATGGCCCGAGATGTTTAGGTGATAGAGGATTCTGAGAGAACTGGTGGTTCCAACTGACAGCATAATGGAGTAGGGAATAAAAAAGTGAAGGAAAGGAAGAAGGAAATTAATAATAAGACCACTTTCCACACCAATGGAAACAGATACTCTCTTCTATGTTAAAGATGACTTTTCTTCCATTGATTTTTTCAAGTTCATTGAACACGATCCTCAGTTGTTGTTTTCCTTCTGACGTGGCCCTCTCTCCTTCACACTTCCTGGTCTTTCCTAGGAGGGTTTCCTCCATCTCTTTTCATGTCCATGTCCAGGGATGTGAGAAATTACAGTAGAGAGTGGGTCACACTTGTTATAGTCTGAAGGTGTGAGAATGAGGACCTTCCCAAGGTCAGCAAACCTTTTATCCCTAGCGTCTTCATTCTAGAAGGCATCCCAATGTTGCTCAGCTGGTCTTGATCTTGTGACCCTCCTGCATCAATCTCCTAAGAAATTGGGATTGTAGGCACACGCTACAGTACCCAGCTTCAATGAAATAATTTTAAAACAAGGAACCTTGTCCAGAAAGGCATTACACAATAGACACAGTCCTTCCTTCTAAAAGCATCCTTCTCCGTGAGCCCATGTTAGACAGGACATATGAAGCTGTGTGCAGAGCATGTCATCAGTCTCTGATGTGTCAGGAGTCTGTCCTCCATGTTCTCTCTCTTGTACTTTTCTTCTTTCCATTACTTCTGTAAGTAATTATAATTCAGCTTCTGCTGTAGCAGTGAATTTACATTTGTAATATTTGCATCTCATGTCATGTTGATGTGAATTACTATCTGCACCACCCTGATGAGAAACCTGAGATTCTGAGCATTTAGTTAGGATTACAGCCAGCATGCAAGAAACACAAAAATCACAAATAACAGCTATTATTTAAAAAGTTGAAAATTTGTTCCTTTCTCATTTTAAACAAGGCTTAGAAGCAAGCAGTCTAGAGGTGGCATGAGAAATGCCAAGCAGCCTAGGGTTGGCTCATAAAATGATAGGGGATTCAGGTTCCACCACTCCTAAGTGTGGCCCCTGCCCAGTGGATCCATGTTGGCGGAGAGGTACAGCTCCATCTATTGCATATAAACCCTGTACCAGACGGCACAAAAAAGAAACAGATCAAGAAGGAGCAAAATCTCACCTACTTTCCAAGTCCACCTCACCAGCTAAAACTCTGGGAAATACTGTCTGTATTCTAAAGGGCCATATGCAAGCTAAACACAGGGATTTTGTTATTAAGGAAAAGCTGAGTGATGGGCATTGGTATGGGATCTCATGTAGATCATCCAGAATCACAGACCAGCAAGGGAAAAAACTTAAAGCTAGGTCTTTTATTTAAGATCAAGCACTCTGTTCAGTACTTGGAAGTACCCAAAGAGGACAAGACTGGCTCTGGAAGGACTCTAACTAAAATATCAGATGTGCTTCCTGCCCTGAGGTATTGTTTAGCCTTTGTGAAATCTAAGTATTAAATAGTGTTAAGAGAAGGGACCCATGTATTAGGCACCCTAGCAGTGCAAAAGAAAGAAGTATTTCCACATAGGCTGAAGGAAGGTTCCACACATGAAACTTGAGGCCAGCTTTGGGAATAGCTTTCTTGCTATGTTTCTTTGGCTGTGGCTCATGGAAGAGGTAAGTTTCTGGTCTTTTTGTAGCAGAAAATGCACCCCTCTGCCTCTATACTTCAGTTTGTTTCTTGCCCAGGTATTACTTCCTGTTCCAGATCCAATTGCTCCTGTCTCTTAGAAAGGGCTGGTCACTGTGCTGCATAGCTAGTCACTGTGAAACATGTTATATAAACGAGTTCTCATGTATTTATTTGCCATTTGTATTTCTTCAATTGACAAGCCATTCTGTCTCTGTACTTCCTGCTTCCTTATCCAATATAAAAGCCCTAGACCACCAGAGATCAGTGCCTATCAATGTAAATAAATCTGCCTCCAAATCTTGGGTGTTGTTTTGGTGTTTCTGCTTGCTACTGCACCCGGTGCATCAACCAGGGAGATCAACTATATAATCGCTTTGGGCAGCAGTCATGGTCCTCAGTGATGGTGCAGGGACCTCTTCAGTTCTCAACAGTTAGGCTGGAACTGTAGATCAGGAGGAGTATTCGTGGAACCCTGCTGAAGCAGCTCACATGAGACCTGAAAGGGAGGAGGATGTGACCTGTCTGTCTGTCTGCCTGATTGAGGTAATATCCCTGGAGGGTACCCCAGTTAGTCTGTGAGTCCTGCCCAGTTTGAATGGAAGATCTTGATCAACTTTTGTTAGTTAAGGTGACCCTCAAGGGAAGGAGTTGGAATGTTTAACCTCTGAGTACCTGCTGAATGAATGTGTGAGTGGAATGGACAGTGTAAGCAATAGGCTGATCTGTCTGTGCATTAAGACTGGGAAGCACTGATTGCCAAGGCTGATTGGGTCCTCACCTGTTGTTCTGTGGCAATAAACATATGGCATAACAGAGGCCTCAAATTGTCCTTGCCTAAGTCAGGCCTAATTCCTTAAGAGGGGTGCAGCCAAGCAGGTATCTGAATGGTGTCTTTCTGAGGCACCCACCCTTTGTCTGTTGCACCATCATTCAAGGGTACACAACACATACTGTAGGACGATAGAATGGGAACTAATTAGTGAAAACCCACAGTCCCTGACTGCGTGAAAAGCTGCTTTTATGGAGTTAAAAATGAACCATTCCCTGCATCTCAAAGAAAAAAAGGGAAAAGAGGCCCATTCTTCTTGGGAATTCTGCCTTTGCACCTTCATCAGCTATTGCAGTTGCTTCCGACACCTATAATTTCACTTCCCACTCCCAGCTCGTCTGCTTCCAGCCAAGTGAATCCATTCTAGTTCATTGTCTGCATTCAGCCAGAGCCTCCCCTGGAGACACACCTATCCTGGTCAGATGGCATCTTTGAATGCCCACCTGAGATGACTGTCAGCAAGTTCTTCTGAGAGCCATATTTTGACTGAGGAAAATTGCACTTTCAGCCCTAACAAATAAATTGCACCCTTTCAGCTCTGAATAGATAGGAAAGATGGAACTCTATCAAATTGGGTCCCTGAGAGCCTGTAGTCATTGCAGAAGTTGGGGGCAAACCTGTGAATTTTCTGGTAAACAATGGTGTAGAAATCTCTGCCTTCAAAAGTTCCATCTGTCAAAAAGTTACCATCCCTGGGGCAACTGGGACTCTTGCTGTGTCCTTTCTGTTAGGCACACACTTGCAACCTGTGAAGACATCTCCTTTACACCAAGCCAGTCAGATTCCTTCTTGTTTAACCCTGAACATTCAACATTGACTGTTTCCTGAGAAAAGGATGATGCCATCAATCATACCACCTCGCCATGATCCTTTGTTGCTGTCAGATGTCACAGGAAGTACAAACAGGCATCGAGCTACACACCAGCCTGAGACACTGTGAATCACCTTGGGGAAGATCTTCATGGTGCCAGCAACATAGCTATCACCTTATGCCCAGCAGTTTCTCACCCATACACACTTTTTGGATGGTTTTTGGATTTAAATGATGCCTTCTTTTGCTTGCTAGTTGCTCCCATAATCTTTACCTGGGAAAATCCTGAGATAAAAGGTCAGCTCACTGGGACTCATTTGCCATAGGGTTTAAAAGCCCTCCAACCTTGGCTCTGTATCTATGTTGTCAAAAGAAACCCACAAGGCCATCTGAGAAGTTCCCAGATTCAACTCAATCCAGAAAAAACTTTATCTTGTTTTGCCCGGGGACCCTGAGTCTGATGTGCCTCCTCCTTACATTTACTGATACCAAGCTGCTCAGCCAGCTATGATGCCACCAGCCCCAATTCTGTCTCCTGCACCACAGCCTCCTGCTCTACTGTCAGAAACACCTTCTCACTCTGTTTAGTACTGAAGAACATTACTGTATTTTAGATAGGGCCCAAGCTTGTTTAAATTGAAAAGTCTCTGTCACTGTCGTTGATCCTGACACTTGCATAAATACAGTCCTCCCCTGAGTGCATCCAAACTGAGACTGTATGGTGACAGAAGGTCGGGAAGTCTTAGCTGAATACCGCTCACTCTCCTGTTAGACTTCTAAGAGGGAGGCAAGAAGCCAATAAACATGTTTAAAGTTACTGAAGTTAACTTCGGGAACCCCCCTCAACTGAAAAGAAATTCTGCTAAAGAAGATCCTGCAAGATTGATGGACACTATCAAACATGAATTCCTGTACATTCTTGAGTACTCTATACCTCTCCTAGGATGTGAGGAGCTTCCCACACACTCAGCTTCACTGACCTGGACTTGATATTGACTCTGACTATATCCCAGGAGGAAGAATATTGCGTACATCAGCCTGAAATGCCTGATAATGATAACCCTGAAATTTTTGAGACTCATTTCCACAAGGATGAACAAAGGATTCACCCCTGGGGTTTGCTATCAGTCATGCCCCTTTGGTGATCAAATTGTATCCAAAGTCACCCACAACATGCCTCAAAGAGTGTATCTTTCCTGCCTGTAAAGCCAGTTCAAGATCTCCAAGCTGCCAATGCCACCGTAATTGCCCTCTGTGTACATTGCCCCAGTCTTCCACCATCCAAAGCCTACTGATACCCCTGCTGGACCTAAAAAATGCCTTCTACTTTTAGTTTGCCAGCACCTCTTCACCTGCCTGCTGAAAAGACATAAAAGTTCTGCTATAATATCTGGTAGAAACTGGTTACAAGAAAGAAACAGCAAATTTCATGGAGCTCCTGGCTTCTATATCAGCCCCAGGAAGTGGTCAGTGGCCCCTAAGGCCTGCTTCCCCCCCTTGTCTATGTACTAATAATCACTATCCTTCTGACAAGAAAGATGATAAACTCACCTTAAACTGAGACCTAACTGTCAGGTGCCACATGCTGTACTGGAATGAACTATTCTAAAAACTGGACCTCCTGACAGATGCTGAGTACACCCTGTTTATGGATGGAGGTAGGTCTGTTAAGAATAAAGTTCAATAGGCTAAATATGCTGTGGTCACTTTGGACAAAACTATTTTAGCCAAAACTCACCTGAAGTGATGGTCTGCACAGCAAACTGTTGTTTGGAAACCTGCTACCAGTGACATAAAATAACCTTGTTGAGAGGCCTAAGCCCTTCTGAGGATCCAATTGACTGAAACATCAACCCCAGCCAGAAAAACTTTATACCCAGTATTCCAAGAAAATCAGAGCAAGCTCTGCCTCTAACATTTGTTCTGCAAGCTTAAGCTACAGCACTGACACCCATACCCTTGAAGCCAGCTCAAACTTCAGTGTCTATGTCCCTGGCCCTGTTCTCATGCATTATAGTGGACACTCCACATTTAAAGATATATAGATAGATTACACAGAAATAAAACATAACCCTAAAGAAACAGCGTGTAAACAGTGAAAAGATCAGCTATATCTGTATGCATTCTTGCATACACATATAACTCAGGTACATATTAACTACCACTACAAGTTTCAGAAATCCAGCATTAGATCCACTGAAAAATTTACCTGGACAGTTCCTCCAAAGCTCAGTTTGAAGAGACAACACACAGTGACCAGTCCATATGGCTGAAATCTGAGGACATAGTTCATAGGATTGCCCCATACCAATTCCCCTTGATTTTTATGTATTTTCAGGCTGCTTACCCCATTCCTTGCTTCCCTGTCCCCTGTGAACTGTGTTTTTTGCCTAAAACTAAATGGACAGTTGCCCCAAGAAAATAGAACAATCAGTCAAACACTTGACTGAGATCTGATGAACATCTAAGACACAATGGACACTCTCCTATATCAGATTTACTCCTTCACTGCCTTGCCAGAGTAATGTTACTGAACAGATAGGCCTAAATTTTACTTGGGCCTTGCCACAGAGGATCATATGTAATATACCCACAGAAGATTTGCCAGGAAAAATAAAGAGGGGCAAATGTAGCAGAAAATTCCTCCCCAGCCAGTATATTCCAGTTTCTTAGTTTTCTAACTAGTAGTTCCTGTTCCTGATCCAGGTTCTCCTGTGTTTTAGAAATGGCTGGTCACTATGATGCACATTGTATAAACCAGTCCCCACTTGACCAGCCATTCTGCCTCTGTACTTCCTGCTTGCTTATCCAATATAAAAGCTCTAGACCACGAGAGGTCAAGGCCTGATTTTCTGGGAATGACCCTGATCAGTGCCTGTCAATGTAAATAAATCTGCCTCCAAATCCTAGGTGTTTTTTCAGTGTTTCTGCTTGTTGTTACATCTTTAGAAGAATGTGATCCTTATAAATGAATTGTTTTTCAATTGATTTCTGAACTAAAATCAGATAAAATAAAAAATAAGCCTTTAGTTTTCACAGACATGTGCAGGAAACTCCTAATTGAAGTAAAAACACCTATAAGGAAACACCTTCTGCAGTAATAGTAGTAGCTACTGACATTTAATGAACATTTATGTTTCCTGAGCCATCTTTGTGTGTTGCTCACTTATTCCTCCCACAGCCTTTGGGTTGGGACATATGATGTTTCTACCTTTCATTCAAGGAGACGGAAGCATAGAGAGATTCAGAAACTTACCCAGACTCGTCAAATATGAGGTTATGCAACTTTCCCTACAGCAGCCTTTGTCTTTGGGAGCTTATTCCTTTAAAGGATAAGACTGAGATTTCTCATTCCATAAGGGAAATAGTTTTAGGGAGAGTCATACTGAGGGGGTCCAGGCTCAAGCCAGTGTCAGAGGTAACCTGGCCATGACAGTTATTTTTTGTTTATTTGGTTTAATATAAACTGAGTATTTGCATGCATATTTTTACTTACCTCTTCTGACTCTAAAAACCCAACTGGGAAGAGTGGGTCCCAGAGATTTGTTAAGTTTTTGGACCTTGCTTGGCCTTAGTTTGTGCATTTCGGTGTTTTCTGAAGCTTTCAATGCAGTTCTGCAAAGCTGTGCTGCACTGTCCTAAATCTCAAGCACCTCCTGATTCATTTTCTCCTAATTTTCAAAACTCAAAAACCCAGAACTAGGACCAGCTCAGGAAAACAGAAACTACTCTACCACGTGCCTGTGTTTCACCACATACCCTTTCATTGCTCCTAAGTAAGGTTTGAGGTGTCCACATCGTTGAGCTGCTTTGTAGAGCTGGTCTGTACCCAGCCAGCAAGCACCAGTGGAGCGTCTACTCTTCACCACACATTGCATTGTGCCTGCAGACACAAAAGAACAGAATATTGGCCTCATAGAGCTGAGTCAGGACAGAGGTTCTTCACATGAGACCCATGAATAGTTTTTAATGGATTTGTGCACACCTTAAAACTGTACACTGTCAAGGCATTCGTTTTTATCTAGAGAGAAACCTTACACTTTTATTGAATACTGTAAGGATCTGGCCATCAGAGAACATTAAGTGTCTCTGACAATGTCATCAAATAAGAGATCTAAACACATAGATAAAAGAATCAGAAGTCCTGTGGTAGAGACATGAATAAAACACTGTAGTAAAAGGTATGGTTTCCTCAATTTCTCTCTCAGTCTGTTTGTTGTTCGTGTATAGGAATGCTATTGATTTTTGGTCTGAAAACATCATATCACTGTGATATATGTGCTCCCATGTGTATAGCAGCGCAATTTGTAATAGCTAAATTGTGGAAGCAACCCAAATGCCTATCCACAGAAGACTGGATTAAAAAACTGTGGCATTTTTATATAATGGAATATTACTCAGCTATAAAGAGGGACAGATTTGGGCTTGTAGGCAAATGGTCACAATTGGACACCATACTCATAAGTGAAATAAATCAGAGATACATGTGCAAGCACCATATTGTGTTACTGGTGTAAGAACCTGAGGGTGGGAATATAAACTAAGAGACATGAAGGAAATCTGTTCAAAAGTAAAGAACAGATGGGATGAGAGAAAGGAGAAAAGAAAGAGGCAAAAATGTATGTATGTATGTATGTATGTATGTATGTATATACATATGTGCAGGATGGCTAACATGGTTCTACTATTGTCTTATGTCACTTAATGGTAAGGAATAGTTGATGACTGGTTGTTTGATCAATCTTGTATGTCTATGTGTGTTTTCCTGAGCATACACTTTGAAGTTATCAATATGCAATGCAACAACTATTGTTGGTTTCCTGTTGCTTTGTCTATAATTCAATTTTGATTATACTGTTATTGTGCTACTTTGTCTCTTTGTTAATGCTTTCCTCTTTTTTGTTGATGTAGTCCTTTTTCTTTCACACTTTAAAAAAACTATATAAAAAAACAAAAAAGGAAGGAAGGGATAATTATCTATATATGTATGTAAGTATGTATGTATATACAGCATATCTAATATAGTTGTACTATTGACTTAGGTCACTTTATTGTAAGGAATAGTTGATGATTATTTGTTTGATCAATTTTGCATGTCTATATCTGTTTTCCTGAGTATACACTTCAAAGTTATCAATATGTAATGCAACAACCATTGTTGATTCCGTCACCTTGTCTGTAACTCAGTTTTGATTGTACTATTCTTATGCTACTTTGTGTGTTTGTTAATACGTTTTTGTTCTTTTACTTTTAAAATAAAAGTGTAAAAAAAACACTATAAAAGCACAGAGTAACTTTTTGACTTGGAGATCAAGGTGGTTCTGCCTCTCTTACCAGCTGATATAATTTGAGAATGAGTGAATAAGAAGGACTCTGATAGGAAAGAAGGCAAAGGAAAAGGTGATCCATTGTGAAAACTCAGAAGCCAAGCATGTTTAGTGTACTCCAAAATACAGGTTATTAAGATTTGGGCATTGGGAATGGAGGATTCTTGAAAGTCAGTGCCTATGATTTTCTGGCTGGGCAAGGAGAGTGACTATCAGTGATACTTGTGGTTGAGGGCAGGTAGAGAAAGACCCTAATGCAGCACTGCAGGAATCAGACTTTAGGAGTCAGGCTGTCTGAGCCTCTGAGAAAGTCAACTCCACATTTCAGCTTCCTCTTCCTGAAAACTGGGCTTGATATTTGATAAATAAATCATGTAATCTTCCCTTCACACTCTGCCCCAAATGAAAACATTCACCCTTACCACCACTTCACAACTGGCCACTCTGGGCCCTGACAATCAATTACCCACCAGAGATGAAATTATTGTTTAATGGCTCCTGGAATGGGCTCCCACTCTAACATTCATCACTATCAATAATGCATCCACAGGGACAAAAGGAATTACCTGCCTCCTGCTAAGTGAAAGAGTCCATTTATATGCAGCATAGCCCCTTCACGCTTACTGAGCATGCCAGTGCAGGTGGGTTACCACGCTAAGGAGCTCCTCACTAGGGAGAGGTATGCGGGCTTCTGAGTGAAGGGATGTACACAGCTCCCCATTTATACTCAGTGATCAAGTTGTGCCTTGTGGGTGGGCCAGAGACGGGGATGATGAATGTGCAATAATGATTGATTAAATGCACCATAAACCAGTTGCTACTCTCCCTTCCCCACACTGCACTGAAGCTCTCTGAATTTCACTAGAAGGGATAGGAAAGAATTTCCTTATAGAAATTTTGTGGACATACTATTGGTGAATGCTATTTCTGCTAGGTAAGATAAATATAGGTAGATTTTTCACCTTTTAGATCTATTTCTAATCTGGTAATGCTGACCTTTGAGGAATTTTCTAAAAATTACATGAAGTGTTACATATAATTTATATAGTAGGCAACCCCTTCCCTTCCCACCCATATTTGGGAAAATATTCTGGCAGTCAATCATTCTGCTATTGCTGGTGGGTAAGATTAGTTTAAATAGGGATAGGTCAAAAGAAGATTCATATTTAAATTTCATGTCCCAACACTTTAGAGATGTTCCCTGATATTTCAATCTTATTGTATCAACAAATAGCAGAGCGATAAGAAGAGAGTATTCTATCACTAGATCAGTTTAGAGGCATTTAACCAAAGCAAAACTCACAACTTTATACCTGTCCATCCATCCATTGGATTTGGGTTTTTTTTGAGTGCTGACTACTGGCCAGGTATTGTTAGCCCCTGAGCATAGATGGATGGATGGATGCATGGATTGATGGGTGGATGCATGGATATATATATGTCCTTGCCTCTCAGAACTTACAGTATCCCTGAGAAAAAGAGTTCTGAATATAATGAGCAATGTTGTAAACATCGTGTCCACTTGGTGAGATGTACAAGGCTTCTTGAGGAAGTGGTGTGTGAATTCCCGCACCGGAGGGGGAACAGATTGCTTGTGCATAGGGTAGAGGGGCACTTATGTAGGGGGATGTGTCTTGTTACTACTTGACACTGTTCTCAGTCAGCTCCTTACTTTTCCCCACAATCTTGCTTATTTCTGTGGGGAATAAACTAATCTAAGGGAAGTGAAGTGACTTCTCTGAAGTCTTAGATAGGTTGGGGATAGAGCTGAAACTGAAATCCATTTGTCTGACTTCCAGCCTGGGACTTTAAAAAGTTACTTTTTTCTATTTTTATTTTTCTTAGAAGTTATTTGTGAAAATAAATGCAAATAAAAGTTAAAAAAGAAATCATTTGTGTACTTACAGTGATATTGCATAAGATTATTTTTCCTGCTTTATTGAGGTATAATTGACAAATACAAATTGTATGTGTTCAAAGTGTACAAATGTTATATATATATATATATATACATATATATATATATATATATATATATATATATATATTCCTTCCTCTCAGAACTTACGGTATCCCTGCGTAAAAAATATATATCAATGATTGCCACAGCAGAACTAATCAACAATCTACCACCACATAGAGTTCCCCTTTGATGTGTGTGTGTATGTGCATGTGCACATGCATGTGTGCTTGTATGTTAAGGACACCTTGGATCTGCTCTCTTAGCAAATTTCTGTGAAATGATACAGCATTATTTACTGTAGTCACCATGCTGTGCTTTATTTCCCAGAACTTATTTATCTTCTAATAGAGGTTGGTCATTATTGAATGAATCTGTCCCTTCTATCTAGGGACAGTTGATTTAAAGAAATAGCTCCTGGATGGAAATGAAATTAGTATTTCAAAGGAATGTCCATGCTGTCATGGTTTTGCAGCATTGGACCAACATATTGCCATTTCTTCCATGTCCCATTCCCACATTATACAAGTTTGCTTCTCATCATAATGATAAAATTCATTTTTAAGACAATTTTAAAGGCATAAAGACTGGTTTTGGTTCATGGTTTTAGAAGTTTCAGTCAGTGACTGCTTGGCCCCCTTGCACTGGGACTATGGCAAAGTGGAACATCATGGTGGGGACTTGTGGTAGAGCAAAGCTGCTCAACTCATGGTGGCCAAGAAGGAGCAGGGGGAGGGGGAGAGAGAGACAGAGAGAGACAGAGAGACAGAGACAGAGACAGAGAGGACAGTGTCCCAATAACACCTTCAGGGGCACTCTTCCAGTGACCTGCTGACCTCCTACAAAGCCTCACCTCCTAAAATTTTTACTACCTCTCAACAGAACCATTAGCTGGAATCTTTAGTACTAGAGTAAGAATTTGGAAGACATTTAATATGCAAACTATAATATCTATTTAAGTAAGATCATTCAGTAGTTATTCTTCTCTGTTTTATTTCACTTAGCTAAATATCTTCCAGGTTTGTTCCTCTTGTTACAGGGATGACTCCAAAATATGTTGAATGTTTAAACTTTTAAAAGCTTACTGCATTAAAAGACACATTGCTATAAGCCCCTCCCCAATATTCCCACTGGTTGCAAACACACTTATACCATCGTTTTTGCCACTTTTAGAAGCAGCTCTGGAATTCCTCCTTCGTGAGTGTCTTTATGAGGTGTGATAAAAAATATGGTGAATTCTGTTGCAAGTGCCATCCAACAGGAAGGAGAGAAGGCTTTGTAAAGCCATTCTGGAGTGTCTTCATACACCTTAGTTACCAGATCTGACACCATGTGGGTTCTGGCTTTTTTACAAAGTCAAAATGAGCATTAAAGGTAAATACTGTACCCTGAATGTGATGTTTTCTTTATGTATTCTCTTGTCAGTGGAACACTTAGATTGGGTCTTAGTCTGGGCAACATGTTGCATTGAACATGGAAATGCAGATATCTTTAGCCTTCATCGTGCCCATCTAGTATCTACAACAGAAGTAGATTCATTCCACAGATGTTTGGACCTGTACCCCGTGATCCAGAACCTATGGAAGTGACCGAGGAGTTGACATCAGGATGAATAAGACCTCAGGATACAGCATGCAATTAAATAATAGCATATTGTAACTATTTGAAAGGAGTGTGGCAAATTACTAAAGGTGCCTTTTGGAGGATGAGGGAAAGCCCTCCAAGACAAGATGGCATGCAAGGAGTTAATAATAGCTATCTTTGCTGGAACCTGTATAGCTCAGGTCATTGTGGCCTTGAAGCAGCAATGAATTCTAAGATTACCTCTTTGCAAGTTTGTCCTGTTTGTTACCTAGCTGGGATTCCTCCTTCCTGAGTGTCTTTATGAGGTGTGGCTTCACCTTCTTAGCACATGGCTTCTGTACAGGAGAGCTGAGGTTCTCTCCTTCCACACCTCTGAGCCTGGGTCTGAGAGCCTGGCAGTAGTGAAGCAATAAGGTGGACGTAAATGTGAAGCTCTGCCAGCATAGAAATGTTTTATTGTGATTACAAAATCCTATTCCTTAAAACAACAATCTGTATTGGTAATTACACACTGAAGCCTATCAGCTTTGTGCTGTGAAGGGTGCAACATTATTGTTGAGGCTACACGATTGCTCACCTACTATTTTATAATGTTGGTTTGCATTTTAGGCTCATCTTAAATATTAGTGGAGAAATCAAGAACAAGTCAATGACAAATGAAAAGCATTGAGAGATTGCCTCTCTGGGTTCCTGCTTCCTCACAAAAATTGGCGAGGGGGTGACTGATCCAGCTAGCTGCAGACCCCTCTGCTTGAGGATGTGACTGTGACCCTCAAGAGGAAAAGGGCTGCTGCTCAGAGAGAGGGATGTGTGGACAGAGAAGCCACATGCAGTCCTCCTGCCTTCAGTCCTATTTGTTATTTCCTATTCCTTTTGAGTCCAATTTCCTATTAGTTACATAACCTGAAATCCACTATTAGAGATTCATCACTTCAGTTTAACAAGAGCTCATTCTTGTTTATTCCCCTTCTTCCCTTCTCTCTCTCTGTTCCCCTTGATCCTTCTGCACACAATAAGGGGGATCACTTTACTCATAGTTTTACAAAATGGAAATCAAGTAAGTACATTTCTCTGTAATGTGTTTTTCTCTTTACAATATATCGTGGAAATGCCTTCAGGTCAATAGATATAGATCGAACAAGAGCACATTCTTTTCATTAGTTGAAAATATTTTATGGTATGAATGTTCTTCAGCGTATTTAGCTGTTCTCTTACTGAGGAACATTCTGTTTCTTTCCACTTGTAGTCACTATAAGCTATGCTCCAATAACCATCTTTGTATGTATAGTCTTTAGCACACTGCATTCATTCTGTGCCTTAGGTACTTATAACTGTGATTGAGGAAAACATGTATGTTTTAAATTTTAATAAATCTTAGCAGATCACTGTATCTGTTCACTTTCCCACCAGCAATTTTGGAGAAAGCCTATTTCACTTTCTTACCACATTCTTAATGTTAGAAGCCATTAGGGAGATCTCTTAAAATGCAAATACTTCTAGAATGTTTAAGCACTTACATTTATGTAATCTTTTTGTTGTTAAAGTTGACATATAATCTTATCCAAGTCCCACTGAAGCCCCAGCATATTCTTTACAGAAGCAGAATCTCAGGCCCAAGTTCCAAGTGATTTGCCCAAGGCCAGAAGGCTCACTGACATCATTCCAGAGCTGATGACACCAGCATGCTTTCCCACATTCCTGACCTATCTTTATCTGTGGTATCAATCTCCTGATCTCTGGGGTCACAGACAAGACTCCTGCACTGGTGTTTGTGGGCTGGCCTTGCCATAGTGACCTGATTGACTGAGGCAAGTTGTTCCTCTTCTTGGAGGAGTCACTCTTCCTCCAAGTGACCTCTGACATTGAGGGATTAGGTTAGAAGCTCTTCAAGATCTTTCTAGCTCTCTTAGCAATGATTGAGCAAAGCAGACAGGTGCTAAAATGTGTGCAGAGATCATAGGGAGAAAGAATTACTATGGGGAGGGAACATGCTGGAGAAAGGTAGGAAAACATTCCTTAAAATTAGACAATACCTTACAACCATTGGTTTATTTACTTTTGGTGTATTGTTTGATTAAAATAATGATTTGAAATTAGCCTGCCCTCATGCCTGGCACACAGCTTCCACACTGATTATATATTTACCACTGAGATGTTTGTTTCTGAGCATTTCAGGTAAGGTCAGGGAGCAGCTGGGGAGAAGGTGGTTGTTTCATTCAGCCACTTACTGAAAACTCTAAATGACTGAGGAACACATGCTCATGGATTTCTTATAAATTCTGGCCTCCAAAGACTTATCAGTGCCAGGCAAAGCATCCATGGTTTGATATACATTCTGCTACTTCCCTGGAGAGTGGTCCCCTTCTTCAGGAGGGTTTTTCTGACAGGTTATTAAATAGCATTGGCCTGGTCATCTCACACAAAGATGACTTTTAGGAGCCTCATGTTGAGGGAGGTCAACTAAAATTCCTGGATCTTTTAAATATGATTTATCAATCCAATATCCTTCAATCCAATGCAAGTTCATTTGTTCTATTGATGAAGGGCTTTTTTCCTGATAATAAAAGTAACACATACTGATTGCAAGTATTAGCATGAGTGTAAATAGGTTCTAATCATTTAAAAAGCTGTCTTTTCTTTGAAATACAATTGAGGTCCTACTGTATCCGTGTAATTTTGGGTTTTGATCTTTTTCTACTTAACATTATAACATTGGCATTTTTCTGCTCCCACAGCCACATGATGTTTACTGTCATCCAGCCTTGTGAAACTGGAAGAAGAAAGTGTTTTCACAGAATCACTGTATCTTTCATAGGAACACATTTATTCACCCCTAGAAATTTCCTTAGATCTGAGTTACTTAATAACACAATCAGCAATTCTTCTTCCCTGAATGGTGCTGGGAGAAGGAGCTTGGTCATTTCTTCTCCCTCCACTGAGGCTCCAGTCTGCAGAGCTGGCCCAGAATGCTTATCTCTTGACCATGTTTTCTGGATTCTTGTCAGGGCAAAATTGGATGAAATAGACTGTGGGTTATAAACACTCTGATTTTGTTTCTTTATGAAAGGTTTCAGAATGTGAGATGACTGGGTTAAAGATGTCTTCTTAACATGTCTGCATGATTGTGTAATTTAGTTCTGAAACTAAATGTATGTGAAAATACTTTGGAACTCTTAACTGACATCCAAATAACACTGAGGTTGTTATTGCTATTACATTTAACCTGGTTGTTTGGAGACCTCTTTTTCAGTCTGTACTGAAATATTTAAACACAGTGAATGTTGACTATGCCCTATCAGTTTCTTCATCTCCAAGATGAATAGCATAATAATACCTACCATATTAAAGTTTTTGGAGGTCAAATGAAATAATGTAGCAGTGTGCTTTGTCAATTGCAAAGTAAGAGTCAGATGTTAATAATAATAATTCTTAAATTAGTCACCATGTCTACCATTTCATTATCTGAGTAAGTAAGCTTTCCACATCTTTTCATCAGTTTGTACTGAGGTATATCTGGGATGTTCTAAGCAGAAAAAGAGTCTGGGTCAAGTGGTCAGTAGTGACTGTTTATGTTGATGCTTAATGGAAAATGAGGAGACTGATAATCTCCTGCTCTGACATCTCATGACAATGATACTTAGGGGAAAATGCCTGGACTGAGTCATATATCACATGTAACCTGTATGACCTGGGCATGTAGTACACACATATATCAAAAAGGATCGAGTGGCCAAATGCCTGGCACATCACCATAGTTTCCTAGTGATTATTTCAGCTCCATGATAAAAGGACAAGTATTGGAGGTTTTGGCTGTCCAAGAGGCAGGGTCATCTGTCTAGTGGAAGGACTTGAAGTTTTTGAAGAATGTTTCTCTAGAAACTCTATAGCTCCAAGGGTAGGACATTTCATTTTAACAAATAAAGTTATATTTATTATCTTTATTAATCATGATACAATTGAGTAGATGCCAGTCTTGGGAATTATCATATGGGACTCCAAATTCTTCTAAACTCAGATAAACAGGAAAGAAACCTGAAACTGAGGAATTTAGGAGAAAAATGAAGGCAAGATACAGGTCTTTAGTTTAGGTTTTGCTCTGTAGTCCTTTTGCAGGGGAGCCTGTTGGTTTGCACAAAGCTGGTACTGAGCTGAGGATTCACTGTACAGCTGCCCCTGCTTTGTTATACTACGCTGTCTGATTCAGACCCAAAGGGCTGCCCAAGGGCTGCAAGGGCTGTCAAGGTGGAGCGTTCTGTTAAATTTGGAAGAAGGAAGATGTGGTCAGGTGTCTTAGAGAACGGATACAGAGCCCTGCGGAATTGAAGCGTCACTTCTGCAAAATGCAGGCAAATGAAGCTGGAGAAGTCCTGTTGGAGTTGAGCAAGCACTGAGGTTAAGCCCAGGAAAGGAGGAGAACAAAAAGGAGGCAAATAGAAATCACAAAGTGCCCGTGTTTAGCTGTAATCTAACATGACTTTCCCCTCTGTCAGCAAAGGGGGGCACATGATGTTAACATTCATTATCATGTCATATTCGATTGACTGCCAGAATTTATTATACTTTCTGCTCTTACACACTGAATACTGACAAAACCTATTCCCTTGCCCAAGAAAGGTCTCTGCTTTCTAATCTTCACAGAATAACAGGGAGGTGGAAGGCCATCAATACCAGAGTAATGAGTGTCGGAGTGAGGCCAGGCCCGCAGCACCTTCATTCCAGAAACAGCAGGAAAAGAAGGGAAGGGGAGGGGATACAGGGACATGTGCAGCCTCAGGATAATGAAGGATGAGATGGGCATCTGGCTGGGTGCAGGAGGTGCCGCTGGGCAATCATTTACTGGGGAGAGTCAGCACTTAGCGTCAACCCTGTGCCTTCAGACAATCTTCTATTAAGTATGGAAGGAGAAGAAACCATTTCTACCATTAAAAAACACTGCCTAAATTAGTTAATTAATGTTCAAATTATTTATCAAGCATCACCCCATGGACTAGGCACTGTGCTAAGCTCCTAGTGGTACAGGAGTAAAGAGACAGGAAGCTTTCACACACAGCAGTCTAGCGGGAGAAACAGACAATCTAGTAGCTACTGGGCAATGTGCTAAGTTCTGTGACAGAGTCTCATTTAGTTGTGAATATTAACACAATGTGTCAATGTTTTTCACTTGTTTGTTGCTGGGTGACAAACTACCTTACATCCTTAACTCCAAGGAGGAAAAGTTTATTTTGGCTCATGGTTTCAAAGGTCTCAGTCCATGGTTGGATGGTCCATTGCTTTTAGGCCTGTGTCAGAAACTTTATGATGGAGGAAAGCTGCTCACCTCCTGGCAGCAGGAAGCGCAGAGGGCAATGAAGAGGCAGGGACAGAGGGGCAGGGGACAAGAAAGAGCCTTCAAGAGCATATCCTCAGTGACCTACTACTTTCTTCTGGGCCCCACCTCTGAATGCCCCATTTCACTATGCTCAGCAGATGAGGCACATTGCTAAGCTCATTGTCCTCATGGTCCAGGCACCTCTCCAGGATTCAGCTCTGAACACTGCCGCGTGATCGGCCCTCAACACACGACCATTTGGGGATACTTCCTATTTCAACTATAACACACTGTTTGCATAAGACATTAAGAAAATGCTAGAAATACAAAGACAATTAAAACAGTATGGAGTGGAGCTCTGGTCAGAAGGGAAATGAAGGGGAGAGGGCTTGAGTGGACTCCTTCACAGTTAGGCAAGTGTGGGGAAGCCAGAGGTCAAGAAGCAGGACAAGTGTGAGAGAATGCTGAAGGCAAGAAAGAGTGAGGCTGAGTGGTGCGAGGACTGGGTGTGCGGGAGCACAGGGCCCTAGAGGGGAGGGTCACCGGGAAGGCCCTAGTGTCAGCTCTAGGAGGTGCCTTCCTCTGGCATTAGCCTTGAAGCTTATTCATTTTTCTTCCTAAGTTTCCTTTTCTTATTTCTTTCCATCTCCACCTCACCTTATTTTAATGTCCATTTCTATGAATATTTTCATCTGAAATACATAAGAGATGAGAGTAGCTAATGAACTCAGAGGACTTAGCCTTCTGTGGGGACCCCTCAAGATTAGATGAATTTGAGGCCACCTACTACGGAAAGCTGGGTGGGTTATGGGCAGGGACAGTGGATTTTCCCAGTACTTCTCAAGTGATCTGCTCAAAATATTAAGCAGTTGGTGGGAGGTGGGAACTGAGAGAGTGAATTCTCAGGGCTCTGAATTCAGGTAAGTACACAATTGTAGATATCAGACTGCTAATGGCTACAGCTACTCATAGATCTTTGCCTGAATTCCCAAGAATGAAACTAAGATATACTGTAGATGCTTCTTCTTTTTTTTTTTTTTTTTGCCTTTCTGTATTTGGGGAGAAAATTCCAGAGAGAGATTTTGATTTTTACATTTATCTCAGTCCTGAAGAACATCATGAAGAGACTAAAATATCCTTGATGGGGGTCCAGAGACTCAGTGTTTTACATTCTGAGAGAATAACTTTCACACGGAAAGCTGTGGCTTTATTTATATTAAAATGATTCAGATTTACTGGAGCCTTAAAGATGGGTCAACTGAGGTAAAGTCATCTTTCCAGTTTTTTGTAAACCTCAGGATACATTTACATCTTTGTTTGGATAAATTAAAATAATCATTTACATACACATTTGCATACTGTGCAAACTGTGTACATAAGATTAAATTAATTGGTAGCTCTGATACGTAAGTTGTGTGTACGACAAGGCGAGAGCTCCAGCTTTGAAAGCTCTGAAATACAATTCAGCCTGCGTCCAGCAGGCACACCTCTCCTTTATTGCCGATAAGACTGCGCTTTGAGTCTCAGTTTCTGCACATATAAAAATTGGTGAGATAGTGTCTTCTTCAACTCTCTACTTAGAACGCTCAGGTAGACACAGCAGGTAGGTACAACGTGCCTAATACAATGCCTAGTACAAGGAAGGAAGGTGGAAAAAGTGGAAAAAGTAGTCCTTAGCAGGACTTCTGTGTCACTTTTCTGAAGAAGGGGATGAGTTATCCACTAGATGACTGCAAGAGAAAAGTTAACTGACCTGGATGCATGGCCTCATTCTTAGAACTTCTGATGATCCACTGAACTTCTCAGAGTCTTACAGATCCTCTGAACTAGATCTGAACTCCACACTCAGAGCCCATCTTGCATGTATTTGGAATTCTTTATTCCCTTTATCAGTCCTCTATGCACAGTGATCAAAGACCTGTTCGCTGCTTACCTCAGGTGTAGACAATGGCTAGAACAACTGAAGGTGACATGAGAAAACAAAGACTCAAGGTCATGTTGGGTTAGGTGGATTCTACAGGAAGCAGAAACCAAGATGGAGCTTGAACAGCCCTAGGGGAGCCACAGTCCTCTGACACAAACAGCTGGGGAGGCAGTAGAAGTAGGTGGACAGCTTTCCAAACATAAGGCAGGTCTAGCACAAGTAAGACAGGAGGGAAAGCCTTTGACAGTGCTGCATTTCTGAAGAAGACATTGAGAACTGAACAAATCAAAAAATTCAAAATAGAATTTTTCTTTCCTGCCTTTCCCCTAAACATTCCTTTCCCTCATTTTTCTGAATATTTAAAACAAAATTCTTACAATTATCCTCCTTTCTTCTTCCAAGTCCACACCCATCCTGTTAGCTAATGATCCAGGCTTGGCCTGCGAAGCATATTAGGACATTATGACTTTCCACCTCACACGCTCCAACCTCTATTCCAAGTCAACTGCTTTAGTCACTGTTCCACCGAGGTGGCCTCCTAGAAAATCTTCCTGTTGACCTTGTGCACACCTCTGCTCTAGTCTTCACATAGCGATAGGTAATTCCTTTGGTAGCAAGCCTCTAATAGCTACCACTACACTTAGCATTCCAGCTAAAAACTCTTTCCAAATTTAGTGGCTTAAGGAAGCAACTATTTTTAAAAATTAGATTTCATGATTTTGTTCTAAGGCTGATTGGGGGTGATTCTACACAGCATTATCTAAGGCACTCAGTAGATTTCAGGTTGGGGCTGACCTGGTCTAGAGCATTCAAGATAACCTCACTCTCCTGCATGGACTCTTGACAGGGAGTATTGAAAGGCGGGGACCCATGGGGCCTAGCCAGAACCCTGTCCCTTAGCATGTTGTCCAGGGCTTCTTTACATCATTGTCTGTCCAGCATCACTTCTATGTGGAAACTGGGGTTTCCCAGTGACTCGGATGAAGAGAAGGACGGCAGTTCTCCCAGAGCCTAGTTCCAGGACTGACCCAGCATTGCTTTTCCCATGTTCCACTTAGCAAAGCCATCACAGATTAGCTTAGATACAAGAGGAGCAGAAACCTATCTCTGTTCTCAGTGGGAGGAATAACAAGATTTGTGGCAACTCTGAACCCGCTATGTTAAAAATGAAATTATATGTGACTTAGGACAACACGTATTTATTTTCTCACAGTTCTAGATGTCAGAAATCATGAGCCAGGTTATCAGCAGGGTCCCCCTATTCCCTAAGGCTTTAGAGGAGAACTGACGTCTTTTCTAGCTTCTGGTGGCTCTAGATAGCTCTTTATAGGTTCTTCTCACGATCCTCTCTTTTATGTGCCTCTCTCCTGCCTCTTTGCTATAAAGAAATATTACTGAATTTAGAGCTGACATGGCTAATTTTGGATGCATTTCAATGATACTTAATTACATGTGCAAAAAGACTTTTACATGTTAGGGTCACATTCAGAGGTTTAGGATTTTAGGATGTGCATGTATCTTTGAGGGCGTCCACAGTTCAATACACTGTAATTTTTCCAGTAAGAATTTGGTTTTAAGATTCAAGGAGAGCAGTGAGATGCTGGCAGTGGCTACAGCAGCTCTCACTCCTCTGGTGGTTCTTCTTCACAGGTTATAAGGCCTACCTCACTCAGCGGCACTTTCTCTGGTCATTTGGTAATATTTTTTCCATATAAGTCATTTATACTTGCGGGACTTACTCTGACATTCACACAGTCTCATCCTCTTTATCCAGTCAAGTGGTCAAAGGCTACCACGTACATAGACCTTCTCCCACCTGTCCTGGCCCATCTCCATTCATGGCCCCTAAAACTGCTTCTATAGTCCTAGGCCTCACCCCACACTATGTGACCAATGGTTTGTTTATTCTTTGCCTTTCCATTGCAATAGATTTTTTCTGTGTTGTTCACCACTGAATATTCTGATTCTTCATCCCCCAAAAGAGTGCAGGGTACTTAGGCACCCCTAAGAAATATATACTAAACACTGAGGAAATAAAAGTCCTGGTCTTCAATGACTTTAGCAGATATGATGAGACCAGGTAGTGATACAGTTACTCTCATGGTTTAATTTGACTTGTATTTATTTCCTATAATTGCCTATGGGAACCAAGCAAAAGGAAAGTCCCAACATAGTGATGGAAAAAGAGGCTCTAAGGGCTTTCCTTCAATTGTTAAAGCTGACAGCCCCAACATTATCTGTTCAGCTTAAGTACATTAGTGAAGTCAGATCTTATGGAGATGGAGTGAGTTCTGAGTTTATAAATGTTCTTGTCTTTCAGTGGTAGGGTGTGGGTTGGGATGGATATTCCCCCAGAGTGAACACTTCCTACTGAGAATTCTAGGATGGAAATGAGTTTAAAATACCATGGCTCTGCTAACAGTTTGTTTTATTCATCATTAAATTCCCAGCGCAAAGCCTAATGCTTATCACATAATAGGCACTCAATAAATGTTATTAAAATAATGAATTCTATTGGGGATGGCATCTGTGGCTCCTGCTGAATTCAAATGTGAGACTTGGTGCTGCTGCAGAAAGCTCTGGACAAATCTAAGTATCATTGAGAGGGCCAGTTGGAGGACAGAATGTCAGAAGTGGCTGGGGGAAGTCCCAGTGCCTCCAAGCCACCACTCAGTCGATGGCTAAAACCACTTTGGTTGAAAGGTACAGAGACTTATATGCACTGGCTAAAGCAAAGCAGCCTCCTTGCATGAAGTTCTCTGGGTTTCATACAGAACACATGGATGTGGACACCAGAGTAGAATTGAGTGGGCAGGAAGTTGCTCCAAGCCTCAGGACAAAGTGCAGCTAGTATTTAAAGGAGGGCAGGATGCCTTCTAACTTCCATCTCAGCTTTCTCCTGGTGCTTTCTTTCTCTTACTGAATATCAATTTAATGTACATACCAAAAACATGGCCAAGGACTGGGGATATAGCTCAGTGGAATAAGCGCTTGCCTAGCAAGCGCAGGGTCCTGAGTTCGATCCCCAGTACCGCAAAAACAAAACAAAACAACAACAAAAAAGACATGGCCAAGAAAAACATTCGTGATATAAGGCTTTGGTGAAAAGTGTAAGTGACTCTCATAGACCTAACTTCAGGGACTTAAGAGAAAGAAATTGTGATCCACCTAGGTATCACACCCTGAACTAGCCCTGTGGTCAGAGCTCGTAGGGCTGGGGGGCAGGCATGGAACTCTAGTGGGAAGATGGTTCTCTAAGCAAAGCAGGATCCTTGTGCAAACAATTCATCATCATCTGCCACACCACTTTGTAGATGAAGCTAATCAACACAAAACCCCTTCTGAGGGATGGGCAGGGTGTTTTCCTCCATGTGGCTAGACTTTCTCTCTAGAGATGATGCCACCTTTGCTAAGGGCCAACATAATCCTATTCCTTATAATTTATAGGTTATACACAAGGAAATTGTGGGTCAAATTATTTTCTAGAAAATTTGAATTTGTTATATTTGGAAGTTGAAAGAATTGGCAGTGCACCAAAAACTCAGAAGAGGCTTGAAGGAGATCATGTCAGGTGGGTTTGGATTCAACAGGACAGACAAAGGCACAGGCAGCTCAGGGTTATGAAGTTATCAGGTTATCCACAAACAAGGGAAGATGCTCCATGAACCTGCTGAGCTGATTGTACTCTGGAGAAACCAGTGCCCAGGGGTAGGGAGGTGACCCTCCAGAGAGGGACCGGCTGCTTACCTAGCTCCAGCACTTTGAGGATTTCTCTTGGCATCCTAGACCACCTGTAAGCTTAGGACAATTTTTCAAAATACAAATTAGCACAACTAAGTTTTCTTATAACCAAGCAAATCAAAGGAAAAGTTGGCCCTTATTGTTTCCTGTCCCCATATTCCTGACTCTGTGCAACTTCTGCCCCATTCTTGGGTCAGGTTCTGGAGTCAGTAGGAGAAAACCAAGAGCTGAAATCTTCATGGTGAAGGTTAAGGAGGTGAAGAGGATCTTCCCACTTTACAAATGAGCAAAGTGGTAGTCATATAGTTGGACATCTGCCTGGTGTCATATTGTGGGTGAAAGATTCTGCAGCAGATCCTTGAACTCTGATACCAGTGACCTCTTATTTCATCATAACGCCCTCATCTCAGGTTACCTGAACAAAAACTAAAAGGGTCTTAGACATCAACGAATCAGATAGAATAGCAATGGTAAAGCAGAACCCTGCATTATGGTCATGTAACCTCCCAGCTGTATGTGTTACACAAATACCCACACCCACACACACAGCTTGAGAAGAGGAAAAAATACATGATTTTACCTTAAATCATTATTCTCTGAAAATGTTTTTATTATGATGAATTTTCCCCTTTTGGTTGACTGAAAAACTTTAATTAATATTATCAAGAATATGATTTTAAATATTACTTCTTAACTAGATTTCACCATTTAATTTAAATTTAACAATTATTGCTTAATCACTACTTTTTTGTGGGTTGAATTGCGACTCTAGAAGAAATATGTCCATCTCCTAAATCCCAGAGCCTATTATATAATCTTCGTTAAAAACGGTCTTTGCAAGTATAATAAAGTTAAGGACCTTAAAATAAGATTATTCTGATTGTCTACTTGGGCTTTGTATCCCATGGTGAATGTCCCTGCAAGAGACAGAACAAAGGAGGACACAGACACAGGTAAAAGGCTGCTGAAGATGGATGCCAAGACTGGAAGGCAACTCCAAGCCAAGCAGTAACTGGAGCCTCTTGAAGAGAGAAAGGGCAATTGTGAACTTTCCCCTAAAGCCTTTAGTCTGGGGGTTCAGATCTGTCAACATCCTGATTGTAGGCATCTGACCCTCAGAACTGTGAAAGGTCAACTTTCTACTGATAAAGCCTTTTTAGTTTCTGCTAATTTATCCTGGCAACTGCAGGAAAATAATGCAATAGTTTCCCTTTTGTTTTAAAAAAGTTTTACTTTGTTTTGTCTCTGTTTCTATCAGCTCATTTATATTTGCTTTGTATCTTGGTTGTGTGTTTAGAAAGCATTTATTGAGTATTTACTGTACAGTGGTACCTTGGTTTAGGACTTTAATTTGTTTTACAATTTGGGGATGATGGCTGCATTTTTGTTTGTGTGTGGAAAGGTGGCTATAGTTGTGTTTGTCATCTGATGCAAAGCTTGCAACCAGAAACAAAATTTTGTCAAATGCTCTTGTTTGCAAACTGCATTGTTTGCAAACAGAAGTGTTTGTGAACCAAAGTGTTACTACTGTGTTTCATACATTGTGCTTATTCCTCTGTGGGGTTAGTTTGTTTAGACTTTAATACAAATTTATGAATTTACCTTTTGTGTGAAGAAGTTCTCAGGAACATTACTGTTTTCCAGTAATCACAAAACTGAAAAGTAGAATGATTGGGATTTGAATCTGTGACATCTATGTTTAGAACCCACAGCCTCATGCTTCAGGCTTTGGTTTGGAATAAAAGCCTTTCTCTTGCTTTTCAAGCTTTTAGAGATCTATGTACTTCAAACTTGATGTCTTTGGTGCTTGGCTGAACGAATGTTTGTAGGGTGTTACCTGGCACCTGTACCCTCCACTTACCTTATCTAGGCATCTCAGTTTTTGCTCAGCTCACAGCTGCTCCCCAGAGCTGTCCTCTTGTCTGAAAGGACATGAGAGGCAAGTAGGGAAACAGATCTAATAAGAATACTTGGAGTGTCACCTTCCAGTTGCACTAGGGTTGTACCATGGTAGCTATTGCCCCAATCTATCTCTCTGAAGCCCTCCTCTTACTTGACAGAACAAATTCTTATTTATTGCATAAAATACTAAGAGCCATCTCTTCAGATTCTTCAGTTAAAGATTGCTGGCAATTATATTAAAGGGTTAGGGTTAGGCTTGCTCCTTCTCTGTCTTAAATCTACTGTACATGTAAAGTTGAATTTGAGTGAAGAAAAGCATTTGTTAAATACTTACCCAACAGTTCTTTTAAAGTTAAACTTAACTGGGTAGGATTAAACCTTAACTGACTGTTTTCTTGGCATAAGCTATTATTTCTTGGTCTAAGTTGATCAGAAACTAAACAGCAATTCACCTTTACCCTCATCCCTTTTCCCTCTGACTCTACAAAACTGTTGCTGTATTTTGTTGTCTCAGGCCTTCTGGCTGTCCTTGCAATTAAGAGTCTTCTTCTTTACAAGCAATGAATATAAAGGATATTTGGAGACAATGTCACCATCTTCTAAAACACCGAAGCAGCAGAGAAAAGAAGACACGGGCTATTGCTAGCTTTAAATTAAAAACACTATTCCTAACACACATCAGAATTTTTATGAAAGAAAAAAGTGTTTATCTACTTGGGATTATTTATGTAAATGCTTTAAAGAATAGGCCTAAAGATATTTTTCTTCTCGGCAGCCTTGTGAGCAGTTTCTATCTTTTTCATCTGTTTTCATCTAAGCTGCACTTTAATGTCCTTTAACTGTATAGTTTTATGTGTCACCACTGATGCTAGTTGCCAGATAAATACAGCAGAGTGCTGGCATAGATCTTCTTTATGGGGAATATATATACGAAGTCGCTCCTGCATTTGTACACGTACTCCATATATTTGGAACTTGAAGCTGACAGGAGAAATAATAAACCAACTTTGTAAAGTAACAGATTCCCAATGGTTTAAGGCATTGAAGAAATCTTGACAACCCTCTTTATTTTGATGTATAGACAGAATTCACTCAGTTTCAGATATTGATTCTGTCAGTACTAAGTTCTAGGCACTCTGGTAGGTTTTGAGGATACTGCATACCTAAAATATGGGCTGTGCTTGAGACTTTAGGCTAATTGAGGGGCAGAACTGGGTATAAATGAATTGAAACAAATCAATGCCATGATTTCAATAGAGCATCATGGGTGTCCAGAAGATAGAGAAAACACTTTCTAGGAGAAGGGTCAACAAAAGCTTTGGAACACAAATTCTTTGGCTTCTGGAAGAATAGGGAGTTAACTGAGGTAGATTCAGAGCTTGAAAAAACCCACATTTATTCAACTTCAAAAAAAATAGGGCTGTAAGTGGGTGACAAATTGTTCCATGTTTGTTTCTTTCATAACAGATAGAAATATTACAAGCCTCTGTGAAGAGTTTCTCCTGCCTGCCAAGGTCTGCCACTCGCTCATGTGGGAGAAGGAAATCATGAAAAGTAGCTGTGATAGCTGCCTTCAAATACGTGAGGTGTTGTCATGTAGATAAAGAATAACACTGCTCCGAGGTCCTCCAGAAAGTCCTGGCTGGGTCCCAAAGACAACACTTACAAGGAGGCAGAGTTTAGCTTCATGTGAGGAGAGCTGCCTGCTGGGGAACTGGCTTTCTTTGGCACAATGAGCTTCCTGTCACTAGGAGGATGCAAGCCAAGCTGGATGATCATATCTGGAGGAATAACAAGCTCAGGTTTCTTTCCTCAGTGCATCCATTCTGTGCTGAATTATTGAGGGGAAGGCTATTTTGGGAGAGAGTGTGATGTAGTAACACATAGCAGTGGTGTTCAGGACAGAAGATTCTCATTTCTTCATTGAGATTCCTGAGTAGAATAATTCTACTCCATTGTCTACTCCAACTTCTTTAAGCCTCAAAAGAGAAAGAGGTATGGATGTTATCATTCCAGTCCCATACAGGAGGATGCCTCTAAAACACAGCAAGGATAATATCTACCTTCCATCAGGATAGGCATGCAGACTTTATTTCATTATGAGATGGTAGGAGCTCAGAGATTCTGAGAAGAAAGGGAGGCAGAAGGGCAAAGTAGTGTTTATTTATAAAGTCAGATTTTACATAGAGTGCCTGCCAAGGATTTAGTGCTGCGCTTCAAGTGAATAAATCCCTCCAGTGTCAGAGACATAAGACATTGTCAAGCTGCCTGTGAGACAATGTGATCATAAAGTCTTAGAACCAAAATACCTCCAGTCACCTTGGTAAGAAAATAATCCTCTCTCAAGTGATGCTTTGAAGTTTAATGGAGTTGCTCCCCATCCAGTAAATGAAATCTGCTGTTGTGTGGAGACACTGGTATGCTGCTGCAGGATCAGAGGGGGCTGCTTCTTTCTCTCCACCCCAGTCCTCCCAAGGATGACCTCAATCTGCTCTTATAGCCCCATTCCCTATAACTATCCTGCACAAAACATATGCCTCAGCTAAACCATTTCCTTGCTTTGCCATGGAGGGGAGTTCAAGCTGGGACCTGTCAGGGAGACTCTCCTTGCTTGAATGTGGGCTGGGAAAAAACAAGCATAGTAACACTAAAAGGGAGGCCAGGGGTGTACCCACTAGTCAGACATATAAATGTAGCTTGCCAGCTGAGCAGGGGGAGAATGCCCGCCCTAACGCTTGGGGGCTGACAATGCCATGTTGTGAGGAGAACAGGGTAGACAAAGCACACTTCTCTGAGGTCCAAAGAAGAGAATTAGAAGCTGGGGTATCAGCTAACCTGAATCTGGGGTCCACAGAAATAATAAGATTTACCCCCAGAATAGCTTCCTTGAGAATTTTAACCAAATACCATCTCACTGCGAGAGCCACCCAGACAGCATGAAGTCCCATTAAGGACAGAAAGGAAGGGAGCATTTGGCCCTACCCTTGCTATGTGCCAGAATCTCGACTGCAGCCATCAAGGACAATCTGATCCCCAGGGCCTGACATTCAGTTGTTACCATGGCTGGGGACAGACTGGTCCACATAGGTCACTGTGAAGGTGAAGGACTTCAATATGACAGAACTCAACAACATGTAGTAATAAGGCCTGTCCATAGTTCATTTTTCACTGCAACCTAGAGCAAAGTGAGTACAGTGATTTCTGAGATAGATGTTCAGCTTCCCTTCACTAAGGAATTGATGACAGTCATTAACAGGCTTAACCCATTGGGTTCTAATATAGACTGGATTCTTTTTGAGTGAGTGAAAGTTAATTCCACAAGTATATGTTCTGGTGTAAATGTTCCTTGTTAAAAGAGTTGATCTGCTAATTCACTTTTCCCAAAGGACAATTTTTAATTTTTAAGGCTTGAGTTATTATTACTTGACTTTTATGGACAATTATAATTTAATCTAATATGTTCATCATACAGCTGGTTGTGATTGATGTGTCTTAGAGGTACACTGTGACCCTTCCCTGGGGGGGACAGGAGGGTCACTGAAGGTTGATAAGCAGCGAGTAAATAAGTCAGAAACTAGAGCTTTAATGACAGAGAAATCAGATCCCAGGAACCAATGGGAATGTTATTTTATCCATGTCTCTGAATGATTGGCCTTATTCATCTTCCAGTAGGCAGATCACCCCCAAAGTGAAGCAGAACTTGTAGCAAAATGCTAGTTGTGTCTATAAAGAGAAAATTCTCCAATTTCTGAACTTGAAAGTTTACAAAGGCTAACAGAGATACCTTTTAAGAGTGTAGCACTTCTTGACAGTGAAAATGGAATTGGTCTTAACTTTGATTAAAGGAAACTACATCATATAGAATCAAATTCTGCTCTTTATTTTCTCAGCAGTTGATGCTTTCTGAGCTGAATCCAGTACAGTTCTTTAGTTGGGAGTCTGTGTGCTTTCACATTTCTAGAAAGTGGTCATCTATAGCTGGTCCAGTGGTAGAGAAATGGAGGAGCTGAATCAAATGGAAAGCTTAGTTATTTTATTGTTTGGAGACCAGATGACTCTTTCTTTTTAAAGCTAAATTTGGTGGTGGGTGGAAGAACTTACTAAAAGGTTCTTTGAGGTAATTAGCCATTTTTCCTTAGGATTGTGAGGATGGAACAAAGGTGGCAGAAGTTGTAAAGTGATGACAATTTTCTGTCAAAACTAGGAAGCACAGGCTGCCTCTCAGATGAAGATGATCTGTTGGAGTAGGTTAACAATGTAGAAAGTTCTTGGATAAATAAGTTGAATTTCTTGACGAGAAGAAATGAAAACATTTTATGGGTGTAGCAGTGCTGTAACTGAATACCTGAGACTGAGTAACTTATGAAGAAGAGACATTTATTTCTTACAGTTCAGGAGATAGGAAATTCTGAGAACACGACACCGGCATGTTATAGGGCCTTTCTTGCTACACCAGAACATTGTAGAAGCATTCTATGGAGGGAAGGAGCAATGTCTTAGCTCAGGTTTCTCTTTCTCTTCTTATAAAGTCACTGATGTTACTAGAAGAGCCCCACTCTATTACCTTATCAAGTCTTAACTACCTCCCCCAGACACCACCCCCAAACACCATAAACAAACTTATTTTAGCATTAAATATCCGATATATGAAGTTTTGGGGGACACATTCAATCCATAGTATCACCACTCTGCTTTTTGTCAGTGATAGAATAAACCATTAGGGATCAGTTAATTAGAGTTTGGCAAAGGTGGGAGGTGATTTTCTCAGTCTTTTGGAGGGGGGTACCTGGATACTTTCATAAATGACTGTCCTGTTTCTTTCACTAAAATACAAAGAATGAGTTGAAACTAGTGATGTAAGGGGACAGGTGGTGAATGCAAGTTAACTCTAAAATCTTCCTGCAAGAGAATACCATGTTCAAAAGCCCCAAAGCAAAAAAGTCTACATTGCTTTCAGCTCTTCAGAAGGGGACACTTTAGAGGAAAATGAATCATTAGAAATAGGTTCATAAAAGTCCTTGTTGGTCATTTTAAAGAATTTAGAAAATGAAGACCTTTAGTGAATTTTAAATTTGATATCATACTGGCACGCTTGGCTTTAGAGTTCAGGCAACTACAAATCATGAAGGGAGGTAGAGACTCCGAGTGAGAGAGCATGGAATGCTTCGTATGAGGACTGTGAGTATGTGACTATCTGAGTTAAGGTCTTGGCTTGAGACATGTATAAGATGGAAAGAATTTTTTTAAGCACAATTGGTCTGACTGGGTGATGCATAAATCTGAGCAGTTTGTAGGGAAAGGAGACAAAGATCTCGCCAAGTTTCTGGTTTGGATGGTAGGCCCATCAATGAAGACAGCAAAGTAATCAGTGATGTTTAGAAAATTTATCAGAGGAGAAGGTTTTCAAGGAAGAGGGCTGCCAAGTGTTAGATACGCCGACTAGGACACATTTTGAAGGCAGCAAGAAAAGAACTATCTGAAACTCATAAGAAATTGAGGTAGGGAACTTGGATTTTGGAGACATCAACTTACAGGTAATTATGAATGGAAGTGGTTGCATTGGCTAAAGGACAACCTTAAGCATGTTGGGCACATTCATTGAGATCAGCTGTTCAAGGCTCTAGAGATTCACCCTTTCACATGTGGATAACTCAGTGAAATGGCAATTCAGCAGCTCTGGGTCAGCTCAGTGGAATAGTCTGAATCCAGTAGCTGAACCCCAGAGTCCTTCTCCCTTTCTCACAATGCCGCTTCTTTAAACAGACTTTCCCATTGACTACACGCTCCCTGTCTCTTCTCAATTCTCTTGTGAATGTGTACTGTAACACATTTATACCAAGCTATAGGATCCTCACCTACAGCCCTTTCTATGGATGTCTGATTATTTTGAGCATAGAAAGACAGCACTGTGGCTGAGCAGCAAGCCTTTGTGTACCTTGTCACTTCTCTCTCTTAAGTTTTCCTCCCATAGGTACTTTTATTTTTACATTTTCAGTGTATGACACTGGCTGTGTGTGTGTGTGTGTGTGTGTGTGTGTGTTCCCTTAGATTGGCATCTATCTTTACCTGATTTAAAGGGAATGGACTTGGGCCAGAGAAATGACTTAAAAGCCAAGGTTCTGGCTAATATACCCAGGAGCCCTTCTGGGAGTTAGCCTGAAAGATTAAGAGCATGAAATTTATTCCAATTGGAAATTGCAGCCGAATTTTATGCAAGAGAATGACATGGTTTTCAGATTTCTCTTGGAGCACTGGCATCACGTTGCATAATAAAAATCACAGGCAGACCCTCCATGACTACCTCTGGCAGGAGACCATCATGGTAAGGAACTACTCCTGCTATAGGTTGGATCTGGAATGACCCAGAGGCCTACGTGTTGAAGTCTTGGTGCCCTGGGAGATGCAAGTGGGAGCAGGGAAAAATTTGAGAAGAGGAGCTCATGGGAGGTCTTTAGGTCATGAAGACTGTGGGACTCCAGCTCCTCCCGCTTCTCTGATTTTGCTTCCTGGCTGTGAGGCAAATGGTTTTGCTCTGTCTTGCACTCAAAACATGATGTTCTTCCTCATTGCAACCTAAAGTAAGTTGGCCAATTGATCAGGGGAAGGGCCCTCCACAACTGTTAAGCCAGAGTAAACCTTTTCTCTTTATAAGCTGACTATCTCAGTGATTTGTGTAGTGACAGAAAACTGATTAATACAGATCCTGCAACTCAAGGCTCTGAAGGAGCTTTCTTCACAACTCCTTTATGTAAGTTTTTGACCTCTTTGTCTTGGCTAAATCAGTTTTTCTTTACAGCCTCTCCATTTACACTATTTTAATGTGACCCTGAGACAAGGTCCAACGTTCTCATTCATTATTTCAAAACTTTATAAAACAATCAGTAACTCAAGACTATTAAAATGTTGTGTATTTTGTTTTATAAATGTCAAATATTATATGGTAAATAATTATTGAGTGTTTACTCCATGCTGGGAATTACATTGAGTTTATTACAAGCAATAAATTATTCAATATTTATAACAACTCCCTGAGCTAGATTTTGTGATTATTCCCATTTTAAAGGTAGTGAAAAGAGGCAGAGAAAGAATAAATAACTTTTCCAAGACTGTTGAGCTAATTAGTGACAGTAAAGGTTGTGACTGGAAGCAACTTGCCTCTCAGACATACAGCACCCTATTAATAAAGAATAATATATATCTGCAGAATCTGGAAATCAGTTGTTTGTTCCTTTGAGTTCATAGATTCCTCTTTACAGTTACTGACATGTAGGGAAGAATGGCTTTAATTTTGCTCTCAAACTTGTCACTTGTTTGGGTGCCAGTTTAATACTCTTCTCCTGCTTTCTATATTCTGGAGTCCTGCCTGATGCATCTGCTCCATCTGAAACATATTCATCAGGAATTACCTGCTTCCTCCATGAATGAACAAGTCCAAGCTATGAATTTCCAGTAACAGAACAAATCTCCAATACACACAGGAGTCAACTACTTCTTCCCTCATTGTGTAGAGAGCTATGTGGGTATTTGGGAATTTCCTGATTCCTCCAGTTGATTTTGAAACTGTCTCTTCTTTAGACACCTTTTGTAACATTTTCTTAGCTTAATAAGTATGCCTGTTGCAGTATCCTCTAGATCATCTGTTAGCACCTTACACTTCTGCAACGCTGTACTAACATTTGCACATAGTGGGCTCATACAAAATGTGTCAAGTGCGCTAATTAGTAGCCGAGTAATTTTAATGTAGTTCAGTCCTATTTTCTAGCATTCCAGGTTTCTGTCCTCATGTACCTCTCTCAAAACTTCTTCAATTTTCTAATCTGTTCAACATTTTAAAAACGGGTCACATAATTGGGTAGTAACTTAATATATCCACCTAGATTCTTCTATTAATTAACTTAGTGATTTAACAACACTGGACTTTATTGTCATTTTATAGTGCTTTCTAATTCTTCACTTTTATTCTCATCTTATTTCCCCACTCTCTAATCTGAAATAATTTTTACTATCTTCCACTTCTTATCCTACATAATCAATACTAACTTCACTATAAGATCATATTTTGAAATGGAGCTGTTTGCTTGGTTCAAGTTTGAAGATCAAGAGGAAGTTTGTAGAATCTATGTTTTCAGAGAAAATTTCTTATTAAGATAACTATCTGCCAGGCTGGTGGGGTAATTTCAATCACATTGCTGCAGAACTCAGACACCAATGTGTTTCTGCTTCAAGGTGACTCGGTCATTGTGTGAGAGATTGCCACAGTTGGAAAGCCAGCAGAGAGGCTGGAAGGAAAAGAAGTCCAAGGGCAGGTTGTGTTCACCCCATTGCCCTGGATTCCTATACAGTTGGCATGGTTGGGCTTGTTACTGGGAGGCAGAACCCATTTCTTCATGCTCTCAGAAGCATTTGCCATGCTGTGTGGAGGGAAAGTTTTAGGAATGAAGCCATCACTGGGAGGAAGCCAACTGGGGAAAGAGATGGGAGATTGCTGCTAACTAGATACCCAAGGTAACATTCAGAATTGCAGTGACTTGAAAACCTAACTCTAGATATTGGGGGAAGTTTGGCTGCATATTCGAAGCACTTTGTGAATTCAAGACACCTCATTTATCATAAAATTTAAAAGGGTTTCAGTAGAATTTTCTTTAAAACAAATAATAGGATTAACTTATTAATCATTTGAAAAGCTAAGACATTCCTCTATAAAGCAGAGCAGGAGAGAAATAAGAAATATTGTATTTTCTGGAAATCAGCATTTCTAAAAATTCAGAATGAGTCTTTCTTTTCCAGACTTTTCTTTCTTCTGGTCAGAAGAACGTTATCAGTTGAGTGTGCAAATGTTCATGGGGGAAATGCAGAAAATGGAGAAAACACTTTAAGAAGGGAAAATAAATAACTCCGCCGCTTATCTAAGAAGGTGGGCTTCTGATACACCAGAATATCCATGAGCTGATGGAAGTGGGGCAAAAGCAGCTTTGAGAGACTGAAAATGTGCCCTTGTCTGTTTTCTTCATGTTTGCCTGATGCACTTTTTAAATTTCCCATTCTCTGCATTAAATTGCTAAGTGAAAATGATTCTAGAGTCCTCGCTCTTTCTCCCTCTCCTTCTTTGCACCTTTCTCCTATATCTTCCTTCTATTTTTTCTCTCTTTCTCTCCTGAATGACATTCTTTCCAAATTCCCCGCTCTGATATCTCACAGGAGACACACTGATTTATAAAAAAATTGCAGTGTTTTTTAGGCTTTAATTCTTTTGGTAGGCTTATATATTTGAATACTCAGACTTAAAGCAGTAGATTTCTATTAAATATGTTTTAATTGCTTCACTGCTATTCAAGTTTTAGTACGTTTTGTATTTTCATTTCCATTATTTTAATTAGATCCTTAAAAAGCACCCTGGGTAGGAGGTGGAAAGTATCTTTCTTAGTTTTGGAGAGCAGAAAACTCAGCGATGAGTACCTTGCTCAGGTTTCTTTTCCTAAGCAAGGGAAGACCTCAAAACCAGAGCCATGTTTTGAAATTTCAAGCTCCCTGCTCTTCTCAGCCTTCCAAGTCCCTCTGGCTTACCAGTAGTCTCTTGACTCATGCTTGCACTCTTGCTGGCCTTCAGTTTGTTCCTCATGTAGAAGTCCAGGTGATTGCTGCAAAATGCAGGTCTAGTTCTGCCATCTGAGGAGTGGAAGGCTTCACATTGCTCCAGTGGATCTAACCTGCTCTTGGGGCCTGTGTGGGGTGAACACTCTGCAGACCTCCCAGGCCTCATTTTCCTGTTTGCGTCATGTCACACTCTCCATGCCAAGCACACTGCTGCTTGCTGAGCCTCTTAGTTTGCTCCACTTCCACCCTCCACCCCTGGGACTTTGGTCCTTCTGCATGTTATGATCTCTTCTCTCCTTTAGATGTTGGCTCAAATTTTGATTCTTTGGGACACCTAGATACTGTTCCTTCCCCTTCTGGTCATCTCCTTCTCTTTTGGGGGCTTGCAGACAGTAGAAATCTTGCCATAAACATTACACACATTTCACAGATGCTCGACGAGTGTTTGTCTTCTCTAAAAGACTTTAAGATCTGTGAAGCCAGAGGCTGTGCCCTTATTTATGCATGATTAAATCCCCAAAGGTGGTCAGAAAGTATCTATTACATTATGCTAGTGTTGAAAGAACTGGATTGTCTAGTGGCCAAAGAAATATGAGTTTACCATGTAACTCGTGATTGGGCAATGTGATTTTGGAGCTTGATTGATTTAATATTTTCTTTGGGGATAAGACAGAACCTAATTGTAAAACGTGAAAATTGAGGACAACTCGAGGTAACCTCAATACCTAAGATAAACCATATAAAAAGTAGTAGAATACAAGTCTCCGAGAATAGTGATGAATTCTTTCTTTGTTGACATCTTTCCTGATCAACTCAGAACAGAGGAGTGCTTTTTTTTTTTTTTTTGGCGGTACTGGGGATTGAACTCAGGACCCTGCGCTTGCAAGGCAGGCGCTTATTCCACTGAGCTACATCCCCAGCTCCCAGAGGAGTGCTTCTTACCCTTTTTCTTTTACCATCTGGCACTGTCTTAACTGTTTAAGTGCTTGTCTCCCCTACTCACTCTCATCCTTGCATCTCATTACAAGAATCACACTGTATTTCTGTTTTCCTGATCGCCTCCACACATGGTTTTTAACATGGTAAGACCTTAACTAATGTTTATTAGGTCAATGAATTGGTACATATTAAGAAAAGGCAAATCAGGCCTACCTGTCATCAAGAAAACTGGTAAGTTTGTGTTGGGTTGAGTTGAAAGAATATTGGTGATCATAAGCCAAGTGGGAATTGGCTTACACATTATGCAACATTACACAATGTTCTTTTGTTATATCCTCTACCTGTAATACATCAGCTTCAGATGGTCCTAAGAATCTCACTGCTTTCTATGTTTAGCATCTCAGATTCTTCTAGCTCTTCCACGAGAGACTTCTAGTTCAGTGAGAAAATGGTGGGCTTTTAATCACACAAATTTTATCTCCATTTCCTATCACTGCTTCGGTCTGTGACCTCAGATGTGCCAACTGGGCTTTAGACTTCTCACCATGGAATAAAAATAATACCTTCTCAAACTTGTCACAAAGCTTGTGAGACAGACACAAATTTCATTACCATCTGAGTGCTCCAACCTTTCCTTTCCCTTCTCCACCCAGCTGTAATCCACTGAGGAAAATTTTGTTTTTGTCTGAAGTCTGCACAGCACTTCTTCCTTCTTCATCCTAATGAGATTTCAGCCTTTGACAGCCAGTGCTGTGGTTTTTGTGTTGTAGAATCAAGGGAATGAGCAAAGACAGACTGTGACTAGAGAGGTGGGAGGTAACAGGAAAGGAACAAAAGCTCATGGCCCAAGGCAGGTGCTTGAAGGGAGTCCGAGGAGAATGTGGGAGGTGTACAGAGGAGCTCTAAGGGGGCTGCAGGGCTGAAGAGAGCTCAAGGTGACAGTCAAGTTTGTTTGTCTGTTTTTAGGAAATGTTGCTCTGTCTATGAATTGGATCTCAAGGTATATAGTTTAAAAGAGTGAAAAGTGCAATTCCTTTAATGCTTGTGATCCTTTGACTGAACTCCCAGATCGGCAGGTAAAACACCACATTTCAGTGTCTTTACAGTCATACGCTTCTTAATGACATTTCAGTCATTTCAGGCCAGATCTGTGATGATGGTTCCATAAGATTCTAATGGAGCTGGGAAGTTCTTGTCATTTAGTGACAATACTTGTCATAAGGCAACATCTTAGTGCAGCACATTATTCACATAGTTGTGGGGATTCCAGATTAAATAAACATGCTGCACTGCCTGTGGTATCAAAACCCAGCAAAATCAATTGTGTACAGAACACAGCACTTCATAATCATTGTTACTAGTTTATGTACTTACTATAGTTTTAATCCTGAGTTTACAGTGTCCTTCTACTTATAAAAACAATAGAACCATATGTCATGTGGAAGGTAGCAGTCTCACAAAACATTTATCTTTACCATCTCTGCTGAATGCATCAAGGAACCACAGTGAGTGAGTGGTCTGGACCACCCAGGTCTGCATGAGCAAACTCCAGGATGCTCGAGTCACAATGATATCGCCATCTGACATGTTTGTCAGAATGCACCCTGCCCATAGGTAGAGTGTGATTTTACTGACTGATGTAAGGTATGCAAAACCCTCTGGGCACTTCTTAGAGCAGGGGGCACTTGATAAATTCCTCCCTTTGTTCCCATACCCAGGGGTCTTGTTGACTCCTGTAGACAGTTAGGTAGTGAAAGTGATGTGGCTGTGAAGGAAGTTATCGATATAGATCACCCCTAAAGCCCCATTGGCTTCAATTATTTTAGTGTTTCTAGGGAAAATGGTGTTTTGGGCTTGAATTATTTAGATAATTGATCCAAATTTACGTTTGACTTTCTCTAAAGTCAGAGAGCTCTGTAGCACTTGTTGCAAAGTTGTTTTTTATGGGTTGTTTTCCTTTATTGGTTATCACAAATGGTGAGCAAGACCTAAAGTGGTCTCAGCTGCCAATCACAAGTGAGATCTTTGGGTCCCTTTAGTCAGATTTGGGTTGATGGGCAGGTTAGCCTCCAGGGGCCACAGTCAGGGGATAATTCAGATTGCCAGAGAGGGCCGAATCCTTCCAACTGACACTGGCAGGTTCAGGACTCTGTGGAAGACAGCAGCTCTGAATGGCAGTGGAAAAAAAAGAGAAATCATAAATAAATGGATAAAACACAAGAAGACAAAGGTGATTTCAACATGAAAGGAAATAAATGCTTTGGAATGTTAAGAGACGTTTCTGATGATTGAGTCCTCATTGGTGGCTCCCATTGCTGGAGGTCTCTTTTGATGCTCTTCTCTGCATACTGGGGAAATGGAGGGAACCATTCTCACTGATTTTGTCAAGTGAAAGTTGCTTAATATGATAATCAGTCCCTTCTGAGGAGGATGTATGGAGAAGCTGAGCCCCAGCAGGGATGATTATACAGTCCCTAACTGTCTCTGGTGTCAGCTCAGACCAGAAAGGATGAAGGCAGGAGGGGGGAACACCCAAAGAGGAACGTTTAATCATTCACCATGAGACATTCTGGACTTCTCAGGCCAGGCAGAGCAAAGCTGGTGAGGAGAAACTGTGCAAATCCTGGTTTTCACTTTGACACTTACTGAAACTGATTTTGATCTTTGCTTTTGTTTTTAATTTCCATAGCTTGATTCTCCCAGAAGGACTTGGGCAATTACCAAGGAGCCTGTGCTGAATTCTAACCTCCTTGTTTCCTCTTATTAACAAAGAGGTTCACCTTAAAGGGCATGAGGGGCAACCTTTGGAGAGAAGTGGCCCAGTCCCTGAAGCATGTCTCTGGTGACAATGCCAGCAACTGCTGTTTTCTTTAGCATATAATAAAATTAATTCTGTACCTTCAAATTTATTTGGGGGTGATACTTTTAAGAGAAAACATTGCTAAGGAGCCCTAATGTGTCTTTTCCCCATTCATGCACCATCCTTTTGGTCCTCTGTCTTAGAGGCAAAAATAACCTTGTGAAGGTATGAGCCCTGGAGTCAAAGAACCTGCTCAGCTACCTGTTGGCTGCTTGCACTTGGGAGAGACAATGACTACCTACTTGGTAGAGTAGTTGGGAGGAGTATGTACCTGGGCACTGGTAGGTAGACACACACATAGATAGAGACATGAGGGAGGGAGGGAAGGAGAAAAAGAGAGAGGGGAGGAAAGGGAGAGGGAGAGGGAGAAAGGCAGCTAGACACCGACACTAAGTCAGCGCTAGGCACATATAGGTATTCAGTATGAGGTCATAGGGTTTACGCCCCCTGCAATCTGGGATTCAAAGATGCAGAATCAAAATCCCATAAGAATAGTATGAGAATCTAAGATTATGCTTAATCTCTTGCATATTAGGATTAAAGACTATACTTTGGTGAAGTACTACAAGCTAAATCTAGAACGTTTGAACTAAGTTACATCCTAAGCCCTTTTCTATTTTTCATTTTGAGGTAGGGTATCCTCAAACTGCTAAGAGGGGAGGCCATTGGCCATGCCTGAAGATTGTCACACATCATAGGGAGAGACAGGCATTGTGGCACTTTGATGATATTTGCCTAACATCACTACCTCCTTGTGCCTATGAGTTGGTTCATATCACTGGTGAATAAGGCAACACCATACGGGCTTGCAGTAAATATTGCTTGTGAGTGCTGCCACAGTGGTAGCAGGGGTATTCAGAGTGTGCTGTGGATGAGAAACAAAGGTTGTAGGTGAGACCTGAGTTCCTCACTCCTAGGGGGCCCCGGAAGACACTACAGGCCTGCGGAGCTGGGATATGTCACAATAATGACTCCACATTGCAAACTCTTTTGAAAAATTTCCAGTCTTCATTGAGGACTGATTAATATATAATTCCCAGGGATCTGCAGCAAAACTTAATGAAAGGATATATTTTGTGGTGGGAAAGTGGATGGAGCCCTTCCATCTGTTACATAAATCAGTTCTATGGAAATAGTGTTGCACACATAGAGCTCCAGAATCTTGTTAAAACATTGATCCTGATGCAAGCACCAGGGACTGAGAGTCTGCACTCCTTGCATCCCTGGATGCTGCTAGCACTGCTGGTTCTTGGGCTGCACTTTGAGTAACAAAGCCATGAGCAAAGGACTTCAGTAGTGCAGGGCTACCCTTGACCCTGCATTAAGAGTGCACCCTACCTCTGACACCAGGCACATCCAAGTTCCCTCTCAGAACATTTTTAATCCCCTGCTGCTTCTGCGAGGAGTCCCCCTCCTTTATCTGGTAATATGGACAGCTGAGTTAGGTAGAAATAACTATAGGCAGTGAACTAGGGCTGAGCCCTCCAGAGAGTTAGGACAAAGATGAAAACACATTACAACTATGGCTGGAGGTACATCTGTTAGAGGCCAGGTCCCAAGATAAAGACAGCATGACCAGTGCTGAGATAAATGGCAAACCTGGTCTAATGAAGTCTACATAGACATCAGTCACCTGGGTGGATGACCAAGACCCTTGGACTTATCCCTCCCTAAAATTCTTTGTTCTTTGCATGTGAACTTGCTACATGACTTATTGCTCCACTATATCAATATTAGTTAAGTGGCTGCACTTATAATCTTATTGGTTGGTCATAACTTTAACCCACATTGTACCTACTTAGTTTTGCTGTATAAAACTTTTCCTCAGAAGTGGGGTCCTCGGCAACCCACTTGCGGCTTCTCTGCTTTCTAGGAGCTGTATCTCTCCCTCTCAATAAATATTTCCTACTCCTAACCTCCTCTGTTTCTTAGAATTCATTGTTCAGTTTTGGGGAACGTGCACTCAGCATATCAGAGAACCAGCAGGTTGGGAGTTTTAATATTTCCCTTATATCATATTTGGAGGTCATATCATTTTCCATATCAGTAACATCTCCCTGCCTCTTGGAGATGTGTCTCCCAGAAAGATAGACGAACAGTGCCTCCTTGGAGGGACCCATCCAGATCTCAGCAGGTGAGAAATTGCATGACTTTCCTGGATTTAGCAGGAAGAATCCTATTCCTGCTGGTTGCTGCTCTTCCCATGTTTGAACAAGGATGATTAAAGGCCTCTGCATCTCCAGCTAAGTGTCGATGATTGGCTGGCGGGCTTGCAAACACCCGCTTTTCCAGAGGTCGGTGAACGCTGGGGAAATATTTTTCATACCGAGCAGGATGACATAAATTGCCCAGCATCTGGAACAAATTGCTGTGTGGATACCTGGGCTGCAGAAGAACAGGCAAGAGGAGGCTGTTATCAGGAAAATAAACAGAGCCTCCTGATGCAAAACAGAGGGAGGGGCAGCTGTAGGAGCATGGGATGCTGAGAGGCCCCCCTTTTTAGTTGTGGGAAACAACATTATCCTGGTAGAGTTGACAGTAGAGGATGCAGCCTTCTCACTAGCAAACTGGAGAGCAGGTTTTGAGACAATGGAAAATGTGGACTTGGAAAAGGGAGAAGACCTCAGTACACACTGTGTAGTATAGTCATGCATTGCTCAGTGATGGGACATGTCCCAAGCAATGTACCATTAAGTCATTTCACCAGTGTGCACATGTCCTGGAGTGCATTGACATAAACCTTGTTATTAAAGCCTACCACACATCAAGGCTATATTATTATCTTTTGGGGCCACCATTGCATACACAGCCCATTGCTGCAAAAGCATCATGATATGGTACATGAATCACACTGAGATGCGAAGTCCAGGCCAGAAGCAGTAGTAGCTTCCAGCTATCATCTGTCAAGTGGCTCTGTGTGTAGGGGCTATGCCTTAGTTCTTACATGCATTACTCTACTCATCGTTGGAGCCACATCTTGCAGTAGCTAAGTTTTTATTTCAGCCCCATTTTAATAGTGAAAAAATTATGGCCTGAAGAGATGGAATTAGTTGCCCAAGAATTTGCATCTTGGAAGCAGAGTCTATAATAGCTTAGGGAACTTAGTAATGTCCTGTGAGTGTAGCTGTCTGCAGGGTGTGGAGCACAGGGAGGCTGTCACTAGCAGGTCTCTCCCCCTGGGGTTCAGCTCAGCTCTGGAAGTTGCCAGCCTCCCCTGTACAGGCATCCTGCAGGACCTTCTGCTGCCCTGGCTTTGGGGACCTCCTTCTGCCTCCAAACTTTTTCCACCCTCCCAGGGCTGATTCTTGCTCTCACTTATTTCCCCTTGGTAATACTCCACCCTCATGAGACTCTGATGTCCCATGTTCATTGCCTGTCACATGTGTTCTCTGCAGTGAGCATAGTGACAGTTGGTGAGGCTGGCACGCTGGTCTATACTGCTGTACCACTGAGAGAGGGCCAGCTCTTACAGGCCCATTGGACCTATCCTTTTTCTGGCAAGGGACACTTTCCGAATGTGATGCAAGCAACACACCAACTAGCAAAATCTTAATCTTGAGTTAGTGACACATGACTCCTGCTCCTGCCTTGAGTCCACAATCTGAAAGAAATTGAACAAATAACCAAGTGACAATAATAACCCATGCTCTCCTAAGTTAACACCACCTATTGGTTCTTTCATAAGTGGGCAGCTCCTTCTCCTGACATTTCCCAACTCTTTAGAACTTTGCTCCAGTATTTCATCACCTCCCATCTCTCACAATTTCTCCCCATTGATTTCTTCTCCTCTGCCTAGAATTATACTGCTTTCCCTGGGGTAGGCAGCAAACCATGGCCTTCCACAGACCTATCCACTTCCTAATCCCTGAAATCTTTGACAATTACTTTATAGGGCAAAAGAGTGAATATCACCTTACATGACAAAGGATGATTAAATTAAGTTTTTCGAAAGGAGGAACTTGTCCTGGCATATCAAAGTGGGTCCTAAATCCAATCACAAGTGACCTTCTAGAGGAAAGCAGAAGGAGCTCTGAGACTGAGACACAGAAGGTGAAGATGGACAGACCCTGGAGAGTTGCAGCCGTGAGTCACAGAAGGCCATAGTGGTCAGAACTGGAAGAGCAAGGACTATGTTTTCTCCAGGAGCCTATGGATGGAGCCTGGCCCTGTAATACCTTGATTTTGGACTTCTGGCTTCCAGAATCCTAATAATCTGTTTCTGTTTTAAAACTATCATGTTAATGGAAACTTATTACATCAGTCTCAGGAAATTAAAGTATTCTCACTGTGTAAATCATTATCCCTAAACATTGTCTCCCTAAAGCAGTGGTGGTATTTTTTCTGATCGTTGTTATCCAAACATAGTAGTGTATAACCCATTTCTTCCTCCTCGCTGCCCTGCAGTCTGGCTGACATTGCTCCCATACATCACCAGTGGATATGTATCCAACATCCTCTCTGATGTGCTTGTCCTTTCTGTGTGACTGCTCCTTCCTTTTGAATACCCTTCTGCTAGTCTTCTCCTGGCTGTGGTTGGAGCTCCCTCTTGACTACTGTCTCCTTTGCTACATCTACTGCTCCCAAGGGCTTGGCCAGGAGGACCACGGCTACCCAGGAGGACTCTGCTGGAGTCTACCCCACCACCATCACTATCTTTTTCTCTCATTTCCCACAATCTATGTGGACTCTTCTTCCTTTGGGTTGTTAGAGTCAAAGGTAACAGTCATACAGGTTGCTAACTCAAATGCATACTGCAGCTTTCCTGCCTTTCCAGTCATCTTTGCCCTGAACTATGGAGACACAGCCAGCATAAAGTAAGTGTGGGAAATGAACTCTCTACTCTTGGCGGGTATGTCTACTTCACTCAGCCTCTCTACCCTTATTCTATTGGGTGGGTCCTTCTCAAGCACATTCAACAGCTTCTGCCACGAATGGGAGCCTCTCATGGTGAGGATCCCAGTCTCTGCCACTGGATTGTCAGAGTCAGGAACACAGTTACTACTGTCTCTTCCACTTGCTGCCAGATGAAAGAGGGTCAGCAGAATGACCAGAAGACCCATCAAGGGGTCAGCCTGGAAATGGCCACAGGTGCCTTCACTGCTGAGGCAGCAGCTGAGGGATCCTGTGGCTGGCTGCTGTTGTCCCCTTCCAGCACTCCTTGGAGCTGGGCATCAGAATTGGTCCCTGCACTCCCACAAGCTCAGGATAAGGTGCAGGTATGCCCTGCAGTTAGCCAGCCATCTGTGACTGTGACAGCTTTAAAAACATATGGATGACACCCAGATCTATTCTTCTGACTGCGACCACTGCCCTGCACTTTGGTTTCACATTGTTACTGCCTTAAATGTCCCATAGACTCTTCAGAGCTAGCCTCCATGGTGAATTCCTGATTTTTCTCCCTGGGCTTTGAAATTTTCCACTTAGTTATTTTTTAGGAACCTCATGCTTCTAGAGAGTGAATCTTGGCTCCTCCTTGCTCTCCCAGCCTCAGCCTATGGTTGGAAAAGCATCTCAGTGACTTCTTAAATCTAGGCCCGCTCCCCTGGGCTTCAGTTCTACAGGTCTTTTGGCTTTGTGTCCTTGGGTATGTCTGTCTCCTTCACCTCACTTTCTCTTCTGTAAAGCAGAAATCTTCAGAATGCCTTCAGATAGAAATGTTGGGAAAATTAAACATGGAATTCTTTTAAGGGCTTCCAATATCTGGTACTTAACAAACACTCAATACATATTGACTATGTTAATATTACTTGATGGCTTTAATATATTCTATACATAAAATTACTCTCTTATTGACAATTGATTGGGGTTTCTGCCTTATTTTGTTTTGTTCAACTTTCTTCTTTCCAGAGCTGCCAGAGTGATGGATGATTTAAGACAAAAAAAATCTAATTATATTCCTTGTTTTATATCTCCTCATGGCTCCCCATTACCTCCATAAAGACAGAATCTCTCTCTGCTCTTTCTTTCCTCCCATTTCTCCTTCTTTCTTTCTCATTTTCTTTCTCCCTCTCCCTCTCCTCTTCTTTTCTTTTCCTTTCTTCCCTCTCCTTCTTTCTTTTATTTGTACTGGGGACGGAATCCAGGGTTTCAAACATGCTAGATAAGTGCACTACCCCTGAACTACACAACTCTAGCCAAGAAGAAGTTTGTTAACAAGGTAAATAAGCTCCTCTGAAATATGGTTATTCACTTTCCAGTTTCATCCTGTCACTTTCTGCCTCATATTTATGTTGTATCTACACTAAATATATAATCACATAATCACAGTGGAGGGGGGCATGGGGGTGCCTGTGTTCATGTGATTTTCTTCGGCAGTGCCTGCTTCTGAGACCTTCAGTGCTTACTCCTCCCTTGCCATCTTTATAGACTTGGCTAAGTGCCTTGACTCACAGTGCTCTGAGTACCTGACACCACAGAACTCAGCCAACTATGTATGTGATCATGTCTTTAGGTCTTGTGCATCTTTTTCCTCTTTTGTCCACAATGTGTGGTACAGAACATAGTAAATGTGCAAAAAATACTGGTCCTGCTCACTTGTCTTCTCTGTTTAGGGTCAAGACCTTTCTGAGCAGGTTAGTGGAAGCCACAGTTCTGCAGATTTGGTAACCTGGCGAAGATACAGAGCAAGTTTTCCATGCCCTGCCATTGAAGATGAACATTGTACAGTTCCAGGGACTTCTGTTCCAGTAGAATACGGGTTAATGGGGTCTCCTGGAACTTGGCAGTGAACATAACCACTAGGAAGTGTTTGTTCTTAATATAACACATAACATTTGGGGTCAATTTAGGCAGCAGGGGCCTAGGTGGTAAAATGCTGGAATTAGAGGGCAGAAGACATAAACACAGGAGCGAGACAGGGTCTGGGGGTGTGAGCCAGCTGGGGAGGTGTCCTCCAGAGGCATGGCCGCAAGAGATGAGCACAGTTCCACAATGGGCCTCCCTAGGGGAAGGTGGTAAGGGTGGAGGGTAGCAGTCAGGCTGCCTGCCATTTAGGGGACTGTGTCTGTCCTGGGGCATGCAGAAAAGACAAGTCTCCCAGTGCAAGGAGGGCCGTGAGCTTGAGCAACGCAGCGGAGCTGTGTCTCGGTACAAGGTGGGGTATGGAGGACTGCGTTCAAGTCCCGCCAGTAAAGATGATGAGCCAGAACTGAGGCGAGGCGATGTAAACAAGAGCTCTGCCCCTGAACAGCGTGTGTCCAGGTGCACAGAAAGAGGGCCTTTACTACAGTGATGAGGTGCTGCCATGGAGGGAGTGGTGGCGAGAAGCCCTTGGAACAACTGGGTAACCTGGGCCCATGGCCGGCGAAGGCACCCGGTGCAGACCTCACTGCCCGCACGGCTGCTCTGTCCTCTCTCCTTCCTACACACCCTTGGCAATAAGACTCAGCCTCTTTTTAAGGCAGCTTTCTAGGAAGAGCAACATGCACTTTCCCCATGGATCCAGAGGTGTCCAGATTTCAGAAATATTCAAAGGAGCTTCTCTGGAAGTGGGGCAAGACAACAGCAAGACAAGGGCAGGCCCCGGTGAGCGCTGTAAGCACTCGTGACCCAGAAGGTCTTCAGTGTCCAGGTGTCCAGGGTGCAGAGGGTGGAAGCCAGGCAGACAGCCGCCACTCCTTCTTCTTCCTGAGCTGCTTTGCTCCCTCTGGAGCATTCATTAGGCAGCAGCACACCGGAGGGGCTCCAGCCCCTCCTTCCTCTCAAGCAGGGCTGCTCTGGGATTCTGCCTTGGTTTGCAGGATCCCCTGGATTTGCTACAAAGATCCCACACTCCTCAGTGGCAGCAGCTTGTTCAAGGGCCTCGGTACCTTTGTTACCAGTGTGCTCCCTCCCTCCCTTGTTGGCAGCCCGCTGATATGCAGCCAAGCTGCTGCCATGCGGTCCCTCCTCCGGGCCCTTTCTATGTTGGGTCTTCATCCTTCCTGCTTGGCTGTTCCAGGTGACTGGGGTACAAGAAGAACGCTTTTGTCTCCTTACAGGGTCAGGAAAGCAATTTATCACTGCATTCTTAAAAATCCTCATTAAGGCAAATTAAGGCAGTGAAGCTGGCAACAGAGGGTTTTTGAAGAAAAAAATAGTGTTCATGAAATATTTATTAAAACATCCATTGTAATAAATATTTGAAAACCAGTTATTAACATTAAATCATATCAGTGTCAAGCTTACGTTACACAGTGTCTGTTCTGCTAATTGAGTGTCAGGGTCAGATGCTGACATCTGGGTGGGTCAGCTGGAGCAGCATGTCAGTGAGCTGTGATAACTTTCCCAAAGTCTCCTGGAGCCCTGCTCCAGAGCCGGAGCCAGAGCCAGAGCCAGGTCAGAGCCAGAGCCAGACCCAGGGCCAAAGCCAGAACTGAGAGGCCTTGCAGCCAGAAGCTCCAGGACAGACAGGCCTCTCTCAGCTTATTGCCTATCTATGGACAGTAGGGGAATTGTGGGATCTCTTAAGACAGGGAGCTCTACCTTCCCGCATTTAAGATTTTTGGGGATATGAGATTAGTACATCATAGAATGATATACTTCTAAGAAATACCAGAATTATTGGCTGGAATAAGCTGCTATACCCAGTGCAGTGTGATTTTCCACTGCTCTAGGCCTAGTTTTGTTTCCATTTGTCTTGCTTCCCCTTCTTGATAAATGTAGTGTCCATTTATGACACCAGTGCCTCTAGATACCCCAAATCCCACACTTTGCAGAAGATGTGGTACAGAGCCTGCTCTCACAGCAGCCTCCCTCTCCGTAGCTCCCCGGCACCCCAAGCTCCTTACGTTCTGCTCTCTGTTCATGGCCACTCTGCTTGTCATGTATTTCTTTATTTCCTCTGTGCCTCCTGGTTTGCACCTTTAGTTTTTTTTTTTCTTTTAATACAAAAAAAAAAACTTTGAAAATGAAAACACAAATGAACCATGAACCCATTCCTGAGCACAAACAATCATTTTAACATTTGTCACCTAACCTGTCTCTTGTGTCTATCCTGCACACTACCCAATACATTCTTCTAGTGTGGGAATGTTGTCTTTGCTTTGGTTTCTTTTGCTTTTCTGAACTCTGTCCAGTTGCGTATGCTGTTTCCTCCGTGTTGCTTGCTTTTCTCTTGACTTCAGCAGCGAGATGCCTTCTCTTTCTTCCCCAAGTCCTCAGTTTGGGTGCCGTGTCCTAGCCTGTGATGGGATTTCATGGCTTCATGTACCACGTAGAGGGCTTATCACAGCTGCCATGCAGTATTTATTTGTGGGACTATTTGATCAACACCATTTTATTGCCACAACCTAGAGATCCATGAGACAAAGGGTAATGTGTTTAATCCCTGTGGAAGATGCTTAATAAATACTTGTTGCATAAATAAATGAATGAATAAGTGGATTCTGACAAACATGCTTCCCTAGAGATTTTGCATAAGTTCCTACGCTATGACATTGTATAAACACATACTTATACATAGCTTTACATTTATAAATCAGTGTACATGGTATCATTTGGTATCACACGTATCATACACAAACCAAACAATATATATGACATTTCTGTGTCATTACTCTTACTAAAGCATGCTTCCACTCAGCGCTAGGTAATTTATTTACCATCATACTGTTAGTAAAAGGTAGATCCAAGCTCACTGGTTCTTGATTTTATGCTCTCTCCACTACATCTTGTAGTGTTCTCAGAGGTTAAACTACTTGTGAAATATTCCACTGCTCTGCACAAGTGATATTGAATATCTAATATACTAACTAGTCAACTCTCATTTATGGAGGATCATTTAAGATTGCCAATGGATGCCTGAAACTAGTATTACTGAACCCTATTATTCTACAGTGTCTTCTTTACAGATACCTCTCCAATACTTTAATTCAAAAACTAGGCAGTGGAAGAGATTAACAACAAAAATGAACTAGTGCAGAAGTTACAATAATACCCTTAATGAAACTTCTGGCATCACTCTTCCTATGTGTTGGGGTCATTATAATGTTAAAGTAAGGGTCTTCTGAACCCAAGCACAATGACACTGCAACAGTCGATCCACCAGCCAAGACAGCTCCTAAGTACTGATAGGCACGGAGCACACATAGTGTAGATGTACTCGATGAAGGGATGATTCCCATCCTGAGTAGGATGGAGTGGGATGGCCAGAAACTTCATTACTGTGCACAATTTAATACTTGTGAGTTATTTCTGGAATTTTCCCTTTCATATGTTCAGCCCATAGTTGACTTAAAGCAAAACCACTGATGAAGGGGGCATGCTGTCTCCCGGTGGGTTTTCTTGACACATTTCTTCTGTCACTTTTTTTCTCAAGTCCCGTGAACACCTCCCAGGAACCTTACACCCAGGCCTGTGATAGATTCTTTGCACCTGGGAAAGCAGAGGCCCACAGTCAGGATGGGGACTGGGTCTGTGAAGTGGCCCCTTATTGTGCTTTACTACTGTTCACAGCAGAGTTCTGAAAAAACCTCACAGGCAGAACTTACTTAAATGGATTCAGGTTTCTCAGTGCCTAACAGTTTCAGTGCCTACAAAGATGCTATCAGACCATACCGGCAGGCATAATAGCAATAAAGCTGTTCAAACCTGATGAGGGGCAAAGCCAATGATTATTTTTCAATACAATATGAGCTGAATGATTTGCTGAAGGGGCAAGATAATTATCCCATGAGCTTTCTTGAAAGAACAGGATAAATATTCCTCCTATAAACTATACTCTCACACAGAGCAAAGCAAGAAAATAAATCTTAATGTCAAGATTATAACAGATACAGTAAAATCAATATTGATTATTTGAGAAAAAGGCAATAAAAACACTAAGTTCTAAAGCTGAAATTATACTAAAAAGCTGGAGTTTAAACACAGACCACGGCACGAGAACGCACATAAAGCATTTTCTGAGCATCAGTGCGGATGTTTTATTTTCTGTGTCAACTCAGCCTGCTTTATGGGATGGTGAAGCTGCATGTTTTGAGGCCTCAGGAGTGAAAGTGGTGACAGTCCCCATGGTTTCTATTAATTGGGGTTTTTCGGGGTCTATAAATCTCTTACCTTTGTTTGTGGCCCTGTCATGTTTCTTCATGGCTGTGGAAAGGACAATAGAGATACATGTGTCTTCACCTTGATATAAATGAAAAGAAGAAGCGAAGAGCAGGAACTTCCAGGAGAAAGTAAACAGCTCCTCCATACAGTGATGTACGTGCAGGCAGGTCCTGCACTCTGCTTTCCTCTGAGAAGTGGAGGGATCACAGTAGCTGAGACAAAGAACTGCTTCCCACCATGGCTCCCAGCTCACAGAGAAAGGAAACAGAAGGCCGAAAAGAAGTCAAATAGAAGATCATTCCATTGATTTTGAAATGGAACACGGCCTGACATGGACTTAGCACATCCATGTCAACTGGAGAAGCCACGACATGCTTGCTGGGTGTGCTCCGTGTTCCCTCCCACTGAGGTTGAGGTGGGGAAAGCAGGAGGGAGAAAGCTTACAGAGAGTACAAACTGAGTGTAAAAAGCAGGAGAGAGGAAGATGGTTACAAAGGGAGAGACACAGGAGAAAGCCCTGCTGGTATCTATGAGTCTAGCTCTTTTTCCAACTAGTTTTGGCCTTTTAAATGTTTGCTTTCTTTTTACTTGAAAAATTTTAATGGTATATATTTATGAGCTACCAGTGATATTTTGCTACATAAATTCATTCTGGAGTGATTAAATCAATCTAAATAACACATCCAGCCTTCTATTTACTTATACTTTTCTGGTAAAAATATTTTAAAATTACTCTTTCAGCAATTTTGGGATAAGGCATGCATTATTAACCATGCTCACCAGGTTGTGTCACAAATCACCAGAACTTATTTCTCATTTTCAAAATGAACTTTACTCTTTGAGCAATGTCTCTCCTTCTGTATCCCAAGCCTCTAGCAGCTGCCGCCCGACTCTCTGCTTCTAGGAATTTGAGTGTCTCGGGTTCCACGTGTAAACGAGATCATGGTGCATTTTTCCTGCTGTCCCTCGCTTACTTCACTTAGCACGTCAGGCAGACCAGGTCCACCCGTGTTGCTGCTCATGGGAGGGTCTTCTTCTAGACTGTGCAGTGCTCCACCTTTCCTATGCACCCCCGTTGTTCAGTTACTCTGGGTGCTACTGTCCTGTTCCCTGGAATGAGGAGGGAGTGAAGAGGAGATGGCTCATCACTGTTGGTCCAGAGCCTCTACTTTCAAACAGCGTGTGCCCTCCTCTGAGGCTTACACCTCAGAGAGGTTTCCTGTAACCAAGACCACCTTATGGTCTTTGTGTGTTAATCAAGATACCTATGCACATATTAATAAATAAAGCAGCTAATGGTGTAACTGGGCAGGCTCTAGCCACCTTCCCATCTTTTATTTCCTATCCTTTTAGCCTTTCAGGACAGTGAGTCTGTTCTGTTGTCCACTTCAACGACGTCGGGACTTTACAAAACCTCCACACTCCAGACTTACACAGAAGGAGTTATATCAGTCTGCAGGGTGGAATAGAGATACCAGTAGGTTCCAAAGGTCTCTCAGTGATTGCAGTTTGTAGCAGAGCTTGAAACTATGTGCAGGGTTTCACAACATGCCCCAAGAGGCACACCTAACATTCTATGTACCACTTATCAATTGGAGTCCATCTTCATTTGTGTTTTATACGAATGGTAAAAATTTAGGTTATTGACATTTCTCCCTTCACATACATGATATATAACCCCTTCCTATGTCTGAAATTTGGATTATTGTTTTTAGATTATTCTACTTGGTACATTTAAAAACATGTAATTAAATATATTTATATCTTTACTTTTAAAGCATCAACTGTCATGGCATGTTCTATTTTCTAGTGAAGAGGACGGTGTTCATGCCCTGCTTCTTGATTCTTTTCTTCCCCATTTACATTGTGCCCTTTCCCCTCACATGGCAAGACTGATAAATCACTTACAGTATATTCTGATCTGCAACCATGAACAAGGCTTCCGTTCTTTTCCCACAGGTTTTAAAAGTTGAAAGCTAATAAATACTATTCACATTATTGTGATCATGGAAAATAGTATCCACTCTCAGGCCAGCAGACTGGAGGCTGGGATTAAGTCTCCCTCTCTGTGGAAGTCACCTCTGGGAGACAATTCCTAGGTCCAAAGCACAATCGATTTTTCACTCCTCAGGCTCTTGGTTGCTTAAATTATGCCTCCTTTTATACTGTTGTCTTTTAGAATATTAGCTCCTTACTCAGTGTTTCTTCTATGAGAAACAAATATCTTTGTTTTGCTGTATGGTTGTCTTTATTATTTCTTCAATTATTTTCCAAACTCTAAGCTAAAACATCTGGTCCTGTGAGTACCCCTTTTTCCTGCTCCCCTCTGAGAGCTCCATCCTCCTCCGATCTCCATGGTTAGTCAACTTTCTAGGTTCCCCACATGGTGGTGGCCTCTGTCACTTTTTCAGGAGGAATTCTTCTAGTCTGGGATTATCTGTATGATAGAATCCAGCCCTAAACAATTTTCCAAGAAAGGTGCTCATCAAGTAATTTAGAGTGCCTTCGTCTTTAACAGCTAAATGTGAATTTATTCGACTCTTAGACTTGATTGTTTAGGCAAGCATAGAACTCAGGATTAAAATGATATTCCTTCCACACCTTGAGAGCATCACTATATTTCCTGCCAGGTCGCTAAATGGAAATCAGATGGACACATGCTTGATGGTCATGTTTTGCAGGTTGCTTGTTTCTGCCCTCCGGAAGGCTCCCTCTCTGTGATGGCAAGCCTGGATGCACGGCTTTTTCTACGGATTTGCCGAGCCCCCTAAGAGCTCATTTAAACTTGCTGCACCAAGAATTCTTCTGTCTTGTTCCGTGGATAATTCTTTCCTTCCACTCCTTAGCTTTACATTACTTAGATCTTAGAGCTCTTGAATTGTTGCTCTTCAGGTCTTTTTTCCCTTAGGATTTCTTTCGTTTTTGTTCTGTTTCATATTCTAGAAGCTTTTAAATTTTTTTTTTCTATCATAGCACTTAGAAGTTGTCAGTTGTATTTTTAATGTTTATGAGCTCATTCTTATTCTCCTATTACCCTCTTACTTGTAATGGTGAGAATACCTTCTTAAATCCAAGATGCTAGAGGTGATGATGGTGGTGACAGTGATGACCATGGCAGTGGCAGTTCTTTTCTGCTCCTAAGTCATGTATTTCTCGAAATCACCTCTTCTTCACAAGTCCTTTTTTTGTTTTTGTTTTTATTTAAGGTTAGCCTTTCTCTTTCCTACCACTAATTCTCAACGTGCATCATGTGATTGTGGTTTTATACTCTAGAAAGAACAACTGGGAACTCTGGCATGGAACTCTAGACAGCATGGGGCAAAGGGAGAAGGAAGAATGCCGACCTGCTTCCATGAGCACCTTTACCGTCCATGTTCTCACCAGTTTCCAGTTTGACTTCCATTCCCTCTTCCTCCGTGGCTGCTCAGTCCCAGCCAAACTGCTTGTGGGGTTCCATGCAACACCAGAAACTCACTTTCTCCACGAGCCCCATTGAGAGTGGTGGCGTTTTGTATGTGTTCCTTTGTCAGCCCTGATTTCTGTCTCAGAGAAGCATTAAACTCCTTGTTTGTTGATGACACTTGCATATGCAAGGTCCTCTTTACTTAACTGTTATGCACATGATTTTTTTTATACTTCATAATTTTATTTCACTTTTCCTTGGAAGGAACCAGAGATGAATGTGTGTTTTCCTCTCCTTCGTGTTAGGTTATTGCTAGAGAAAAGTTTTTCTATTGTAATTGTACTTAATTTTTCTGAACTTATGTGTAGTCTGCTATCAGTAAAAAGAAGTATTTTCTGGGCTCAGTTGTCAGAGATCCGAGCAACATTACCCTGGGCCCAGTGAAGCCCAGTTGAGGACTGGAGGAGGCCCTGAGGGACTGCAATAGGACACACTGACTGCACAATCACAGTCCCAGAGAACTTGAGAATATGTGGGAACCTCTCAGGTTGTTTGGTAATAGCTTCTAACTTTAGAGAAGCTCAGACAAAGGAATTGACCTGCCCAAATTACTCAACCAATGAGCACAAATCTTCTAATTCCTCCTTCTAACTGCTCATTCCACTTTATCAGCCTGAATTTTAATTAAAATTCCATTGATTAAAATCTAATTCCCATTTTTTATCTGGTGGTTAAAAGGCAGAATTTGAACAGGCACGGCTCAAGAAACACAAATGTGATCCTGTCAGAGAACTGAAATTCCTAAAGGCAATTTCAAAATATAAGGGAAATATTTTCATTGTTTCTGTGGGGATCCCATGGTGGAGTCAAGATGTAGATATGCTAACTGTTCTCTTTACTGTCAACATAGGAGTTGGAGTTTGGTGGTCTGTCCCCTATAGATTCAGGACCCAGAAGGGTCTCACTAGGGCAAAGCATTGGGGGTCAGAAACCCTGACTGCTTCTGGGAGAGGACCGAGCTAGAAGGTGGCCCAAGAAAAGCACCTGCACAAACCAGCAACTTATGCTGCACAAGAGACCTAGGGTCCTAGGCTTCTCAAGGGGCTTCTCTAAAGGACAGTGAATTCATGTTATTTACAAAGCAGATCATCTGAGTTAACAGGAGACTACATTTTTTTTCTTAGTTTAAAAAAAAAAGGATAATGAAGCCCAGTCCAGGCCTGGTTCACATAAAAGCTGATGTAAAACAGATTTACAGCAGAGCACCGCCGAGCTTTTATGTGAGGCTGTGCTCAGAGGGGGCACATCCATCTCAGAGAAAGCCAAAGTGAGCGAGATTTAAAGGGTGGCCTTTCTTTGTTCCATAATGGGTCGGACACTTCAGAGTAAAAAGAATCAAAAGGTGTTAAGGATGATATTTATAACGGCAACACAGCACACCTATTTGGTAATAGGCTTTAAGTACTTAAGACATGGAATCATCTTACATTTCATGTTCCTGACTGTGTCTCTTCCTTTGTAAGTTTGTCACATAGGAGTGATGTCAACACAGCCTGCAAATAAATGGTTGTTAAACCAGAGAGTTGATGTCCAAGGGCTTAGTTAGCTGCATGTTCTAAAGGTCTTAAATTCCCAAGGTGGCTCGGGATGCATGCAAATGCATCGTGTCACAGCAGCAAGGAGCTACCTGCATGATGCAGAAGCCCTGGATAATAATTATAAGGTTTATTTAGCCTTCCAGAGGCTTAATCTATATATTATGAAATATTCAGAAATTGCTCATATCCAAAAGGTTTCCCCTTCTCTGTAGTTTTTTAAATTCAGACTGTGGTGGAGATTTTTGCAATAGTTTTTGCGGAGAAGTCTTTGCTTTGAGTTACATATTCCCCCCCCCCCCAGGGTCTGTATAAGAGCTGGTCATAGCTATCACCAACCCCGAACATTGCAGACCTCAGATTCCTTCTAGGTGACTGGGAGAGGAGAAAAAGAAGAGGCAATTGAATAAAGCAGTGGGAACTGAGAAGGTTTTATTAATGTGAGGAAGCAGGAGGAGAGGCTAGGTGGCTTACATGAAAGAAGCCCAGGAATCTCCCATTCGTGCAAGCTTGGGGGGTGCTGCAGAAACTAAAGGCAGGTTAATCTAGGTGAGGTGAAAATAGGGTTTAGAGTCATATGAGGGCACCTGAGCTTTGTAGAGAACATTGAAATGGGAACAGTATCTATCCATGTTGAGTGCAAAACAATTAGGTGAGACAGAAGAGAATTTAGGAGAAGAAAGAGGAAAAGTTGATGAGATTCCCCACTTCTGGTGTGAAAAGTTCATCAACTGAGAAGCAGAGTGCATGAATAACTAGGGAATAATACATTTCACTGTCAGGCTTGCTCCCTGAACTCATTCCTCCCCCACCTAACCCTTGCTCCTGTCTTAGGTTTATAATATAAAGATACATTTGTTGGTATCTCTTTGGGTCACAAAGTTTCCTTATAAACTCCCTACTAGGATCAGGAGCAAGTTCTGATTACTTGCAAGAGCTTTAAGAACTTAAAAGTTTAAAAAACCAGATTCTGTGGTGCCTATGCTTTCCTACTGACTTATATAGACCAATTTAAGAGCACTAAGATAATCTTGAAGGCCCCAATAGTTTCATTGCATTCAAAGAAGGGATATAAATTTTTCCCTTTTGCTGTAAGAATTTTCATAGATTTCAGTGTACCAAGCTTCTTATTTTTAATTAAAAAAAAACACAAGTGTGTATTAATACATATATGCATATTTCACATTTTGCAAATGTTTCTATCATCTTCCTTCCTTGTCAGTTGTGGATCCAATAATAGTAGCAGTGAGGATGAGAACAACATATGCATTTATCACATTCTCTTTTTTGGGAAGATTTCTGAGTAGACAAGAGAGCTATTAACCTACCAGTTTATGTGTGTTTCTCTCCAGGGTAAACTGAGACCAGATGTTCATAGAACCAAATGAATTACGCATTTGGCAATTATCTGGTGAATTTTTTTTTCATTGGGGACAGCCCGGGCTTTAAGGCACATCAGCCGTTTCAATCTAGTTTTGCCCAGTTGTGGCCTCGAATTTCTCACCTGAGTACTTTCCAGGGTCACCTTCCTTTGTGGGTAGCTCATCTCCATTTTTTCCTACACTGCATAGATGATCTTCTGCAAAGGTCCAGGCTCCTTTTGGTCTCCTGAAGGCTCCATGCACAATCTCTGCAGTGTAAATGACAGGGGGAATTTCATTAGAGTGGTAGAATTTAATTATCCATTTTTAGAATCAAGTGAGATGCAAGGCTAACAGCTCAACACTCTCCAGCAGCGCCCAGGGAGCAACTTTTCTGAAGAGGCACGTGCTTGACATGTTCAGAGCTGTGTTTCTATGTTTCCTCTGCAAACCCACAGAGGACCTGCTCCTTTCCCCACGGCCAAACTCACTTCAAACCCTGCTGGGTACTGAGCCTGAATCCCAGGCAGAGAATCCCAATCATTAGACCTTACGAAAGCTTTCTGTTTTGATCATGGTTCCATTTATCTTGTTTTTGTCACCAACGCTTTTATCCCCTGTCCTATAGATGACCAGGTCAGTATTTTGCCATCTTCAGTAACTGAGCTCTCTTTCTCTTTGAGTTATTTTTTACAGTTGGATGTGTTAGTTTTAGGGGGAAAATAGGCTCAATTAAGGATGGTTTGCCCCTGTTTGAACTTACTCTGTGCCTACACACCTCCCACTGAAGCAGCAGGGGCAGGTGCAGCTCTTGACATTCAGAACTGCCTTGTATGGATGGAGAGCTACTCTTGGTACTGCTCTGCTCTGATGGTGTTGCCCTTGAAAGTGTCTCCTCTCAACTCTGGAGATGACATTTCTAGGCTCACAGGACCTGAATAGCATATGGTATATAGGCACCAGGATATTTCAATGCACAAGACTTGTTCCAATATTCTTGGTTTGCTTGTTTTTCCCTGACATCCTCTTTGATTTATCCATGCATGCTCTATGATGTTTTAGGAATTAGGAAATAGAACCTTTAAATTCAACAGAATGTCATTAAAAATATTTCATCTCTTTTCTCACAGTTGGGGTGACAGTTGCCTTTATAGTGGAAAGCCCTAAGCTCTCTCCTGTGCCCCAGATTGGTTTACCCGAATTTCTAGTTAATGTGCTCAAGCGCACCTAACAGACTTCTGAAGCTCCCCATTTCCCAGAACTCGGCTTTTCCCTACCACTATGCTTCTTTCCCAGTCTTTATTTTTCATCTTAATAAATGAGAGCACTATTGGCTTTGTTGCTCAAGCAACTACATTTAATTGCATAGATGAGAATGAAGGGTGTTTTTCTTTTCCTCATTTTCCTGATCACATTGCCACAAACATAAAATCTAATGGCGAGTCCTATCACTTCTACCTCCTCAGTATGTCTCAGGTCCACTTTCTCTTCATCTCCACTACAGGACTTCCCTGGCTTCAGCTACTGTGGTTAAGTTTGATGGCGTGAACTTGCGTTGCTTGGAAACAGCTCAGGGGATTCATGAAGCTCAGTTCAGGGTGTGTCTGGTTGGTCACGGAGCCCTAGCCTTATGGCACTGCTCCTCACTCTGCTTCTCAACCTGCAGGGTCTGGATATCTTGGCTGGCCCTGACCTTTCATCATGATACTTCTGCCTTGGAGTCAGAACTTGTGTTGCTGTGAACCAAGTTCAATCTCCTTTTGTTTGAGTCCCAGATGTCAAGTATTATGTCCCAGCAGCAGGAAAGCTGCCTCACGGGGTGACTATAACTTTGGCTTCTGCAAGAGGTTCCCTAGTCTCTTGCTCTATCGATAGCTAATTTAAAAAAATATTTAATAAAGTAACTTTTTGTAGTAAATACACCATGAAAGAGTATACAGCACAAAATACACCTCATAGTACTGTACCTTACCTATTCTCTCTGATAAATAAATGTCAAATAAAATAGCAACTGTTAGGCCAAACTACATAAAATTTCCATTTTTAAATCATTTTGATCTTCAAACATGACAGCTAAATATGGCTTGATTCACTAGTTTCTTATAATTCCTATCAGATGATTTGCAATGTACATACATAGTAAATATTTTAAAAGTATGATCTGTGTGCCCACAGTTTGCATAAAAAACAACACCTTTCAGATTCTGGTTTCTACTGATTTTTTTTTGTTTTGTTTTCATTTCCTAACATATATTACAGCTATCTTGTTACAGGTAAGTTAAATTTGTCTTTGTCTTAAACAACTACTGAGCAGTGCCGTTATTTGGACATACCATTAATAATTTAATTTCTCATTGACAGATATTCAGGCTGCTTCAAGTATTTTATGATTACACAAAGCTGCAATGAACAATCTCTACTTGCGTTGCTTTATCAGTGCTAAAGTTAGTGGTATTACTCTGTCACTCCTCCAATCTTTTAAAAATGTAGTTCAGACTATGCTACTCTCATAGTCAAGATCTTCCAATAACTTACTGTTACATTAAAAATAAAAACCCAGCCTCTCCTGCCAGACCTCCATGGCTCCACAGGATCCAGTTTCTTTCCAACTCTCCTGTTGTCCTGTGCCTCCATCCCTAAGTCACCGCACCCTCAGGCTTTTTGTGTTCCTCAAACCTGCAAAATTTATTATGTGTTGCCCAGACCTGAATTATTCTCCTGAATTTCCCTATCATTAGTTTCCTATCCTTTAGCTTTGGTTCAGGTGTAGTAGCAGGCTAGTAAGTGTTTTACAGCCAGCTCTCTGTGTAAAGGAAGCCATAACCGGTAGCACGGCCAATCTGTAAATACAAAGCCAATGTACTATTGCAAGTTACTGATGTGATGTCAGGCAGTTCACAAGCTTGAGCAAGTTTTAACAATCTATTCTCTGAAGATGGTAGCTGGGTCCAGTGTAGCAGTACCATGTTAGTGTTAGCTTTTCTCAACAACCAGTGTAAAGAAAGCTCTAATCATTGTGGAAACTGCTTCTTTTATTTTCATCTGAACCATATCACTAGCAATGTAATCTTTTCTTACTCACTTGTTTATTGAACTATTGAGTTGTTCTTATTCTCTTTCCCATTGGACACACACTCTCACATAGGAGCCTAAGTTTCACAACAATAAGGACGTTGCCTAAGTTTTTTCAGTGCTTCTATTTCCTAGACTTAGATTGATATCGTGCACAAAATAAGTGTTTTTAAAGTGTTTGTAGGGGCTGGGGATATAGCTCAGTGGAATAAGCACCTGCCTAGCAAGCGCAGGGTCCTGAGTTCAATCCCCAGTACCGCCAAAAAAATAAAAAATAAAATAAATAGTTTGTAGAATAAATATATGAACAGAAGTATTTCAGTTAGTGATTAATTCCCCAGCCCAAATCCAGTCCAAAACCCTAACCTGCAGCCCCCACAGACAGGTCTTGGAGTCCTAGCATATTTTTAAAAGTGTGTTCCACAATGGCTACTAAAAGAGTGCCTGTAAAAATATGAAAATTTATAGTAGAAATCCTGGGAATGGTGTTTGTTTTTATAGAAGCATCCAGACAACCTGGGAGGCTACTGACAAAAGCAAAAGAAAAAGAAGTGCCACATGCCCCTGCAGCAAAGACAAAAAGTGCTACCCATGTGATGCTTGTAAAATGCCAATTTGTAGCCAGTATTCTAAGAAACTGTGTTCTAAGTGTTTTGAAAATTAATTGCTTTTATGTCACAAATACTTACATAATGTGCTTTCAAATAAAATTTATCAGAAATGATTTTATTTTTATAAAGTCATTTATAAAAAATAAAATTAAATTTATGGGTCCTGAGGACCCATGAGTAGTATATATGCAACTAAAATGAGTCAGGAGTAGCTGCAGGTTAAACATTGTTCTTTTAATGTTTGCCCAAATGTGTTCCAAAATTCTGATGCAACCATTACAATCCAGTTCACATTTATTATTTCCCTAGGATGTGCACACTTGTTAAATTGCCGATCTCTCTGTATTCTGATTTTGCATGGCCTGTTTAGTGTTCCTCTGTGCTCCAAAGTGTAGGCTTTGTCCAAGCCTGTCACTTCTACTGAGCTACTGCCGCTCACTTAAGGCCACATGGACCACCATTCCTTCATGTTTGCATATATATGCAACTACTTCTTTCAAGCATTTTCTCTGTTTCTTTTTTCTGTTATCACCTCTTCACAGTCAATTGAAAGTCAAGTTCTCTTTTGGAGACTTCACCTTTCTATTCAACCTATACAGATTTTCCTTTTCTTTAAACTTTTATTGTATGTGTAGTTGAGAAAATTTCAACAGTTGACCTAAAAAGAAGGAGTGTATCAGGCATAGACTGTATACTCTGATGATATTAAGAAATTAATATTAATTTCCTTAGGGGTGATTATGTTGTTTGGGTTATGTAGGAGAATGTCTCTATTCTTGGATAATACATGCTGAAGCTTTAAGGAATGAAGTGTCATGTCTGCAACTTACTTGCAAATTATTTTTGATATGAGGAAGAGTGAGGGAAGAAAACGGAGCAAAACGTTAATAACTGGTGTATCTAGATAAGAATATGTAGGTGTTCATCATTATTATCCTTTCATCGTTTCTGTAAGTTTGAAAATTGGAAAATAAAAGGTGAAGAGATAAGTTGGCACATTAGAAGTACCTACTAGGCTTTAAAATGTACAGTTGTCTGGTCCCCACCACAAAGATCTACAGACTGATTAGGTAGGTGTGTCTTGGTGGTAGACGCTTTGTTAAAACTCCCTAGGTGGCTCTGCTGTGCAGCAGCTTTGGTTGGGTTTCCTTGGGTGCCAGGGAGGCATCACGTGCTTCATGGGGACCTGTTCTCTGAGAGGAACAATAAAGGAGGCAGGATAGGAGTTAGAGAAGTGCTGAGCAAGGCTGTGACCTCAGCTGGAGGCCCATTTCAGGCTGATTCCGTGGGGAAGCTGTGGAGCAGCCACACTGCACACTTGGTTCTATTTCCCAGTAAGCAGCTGCTTTTAAGTATCCTTAGGTCTGTCATGGCAAGGTCTGTCTGGAAGGGCACCCGGTGTGGCAGGAGACTGCCTAGATGAAGGGCTGACCAAGGGGGATTCTCCAGAGACACAGCTATGAGTTTGTAAATGATACCAGAGAGGGGACACAGGGATTCCTCTTGGCCAAGGGGATCTGAGTACGGCATCAGTGGCTTCATGACACATGCCCGTTGTTGAAAGTAGCACTCAGTCAAACTGACCTGGGTTAGAAATTGAGGGCTCCTTGTTTCCTGTGCTCTATCTCTCTGAGTTGAGGGCAGCGGCCATGTCTCAGATCAGAAAATCCTCTACAGGTGTTGATGCAGTGTTGAGCACATTATAAACAACCAGTTGGTGCTCTGTGGCTCAGTAGCTTGGTCTATTACATGTTCCTACAACAGCATCTATCCAAGCCATCGAAGAAATCTTAGGGAGAGAGGATGCCTCAACTCTGGGAATGTGAGGAGGAGTGTGCAAAATAAATTGCAGAGGGCTTGGGGACCCAGTACTTCCCTTGCTTGTGAATTCTATGCAGTAGTTTTCAGCCTCTATTTTTTATGAGCTGCTCTGTATCAAAACTGTATTCAAAGGAATACATATTTTAAAAAAGGGACAGGGATATAGCTCAGCAGCAGAATGCCTGCCTGGCAATAGTGAGATTGTGAGTTTGATTCCTGGCGCCCGCTTGCACTCACACGCACATGCACACACACAAAACACAAAAGAATACATATTATATTAAAGGGGTCTCCTAAGAAGTGAAGCAACCCCAAGACAAAGATCCAACTGGTTCCGCTAGGGCGTACTCTTCCCAGGGTAGTAGATTAGACATGTGTTCCCAAGCAACACACAGCAGCAGGGAGTTACCATTGTGGATGTCTGGAGCTTAGTCCCTCAGACAGGGGCAGGATCTAATGTTGGCTGCATGTTTGGCATTACCATACCCAGGAGGCCAGGGAGTTCAGATCAAACATTACTTGAGGGATGCACTTATGGGACTAAGGAAGACTTTAATCCTCAAAATCCTGGTCAGCATTGCAAGGGAACAGAGTGGTGTTTGGTCCTCTAAGCCCAAAGACCACAGGAAGCAAGGCAAAGGTAATAGCTTCCACATGCAGCGCCTCTCCTGCCCTGTGTCACTGGGACATTGTACCCCTCCAAGGAAGTAGCAACAGCCCCTCTCAAAGACCAGAACGTGGTGGCAGGGGATGGCCAACAGCTTCCAGAGGATAAATATTTAGCATGTGGCAAAGCAGAATACAACTTCTGATTTGTCCTGTCGCCAAAGTCTGTTCTCTTACTTCTCCCTGAAGGGGCTCCCAGACACGCAAGCTGCAGCAGGGAGCCACCAGAGAGTTTGCTGATGGCACAATCACAATTGTGCTGCATTAATGGCTAACCCAGGCCTGAGTTCTGCAGTGCATAAAAACCCATCAGGTGTCAGGAATTTGGAAGTGGTCTTAGAGGCAGTGCACATTCTGCTAAGTAACAAAAGTCAGCCTGTCTGGAGAATCATTCATGCGAGAGCAAGCTGGCACTGAGTGATTTTGCCGGAACAGCCTAAGCCTCTAAGAAAAGCGGATGCTCTGCTGGTCGCAGACCCTGCCTGCATGGGGTTCCGGTGACCGCCTCCCCACCCTGCACATGTCCATGGAGCCCCTCTCTCACATGGCTGTGCTGCACCTTCCCAGCTGTCTGTCAGGGCCCTGACAGCCCCCTTTTGCAGGACTGTCAGCTCAGTTGTACTGATGGGAGGCATGTACAGTTCACCAGTTGATGGAAAGGAGTAGAGGTTAGAGGAGCACCAAGTCTATCCAGTAAGTCGGTGGGCTCCGTGGTAAGCTTTCGCCGGCATGGGGATTTCTGTGTTTGGGATGCTCGGGAGGTTGTGAGGTCTTTGAGGTGATTCGTGTTGCTTTCACCCGGTCTGCTTGTTTGGCCACCGGGGTGACCAGTCTTGTCCGCATTCATAGAAAAGGTTGCTTCTACTTGCCGCACACTGTGTTCCCTGGGCCAGCTGTATGTCCGGCATTTCACAGGGACAAGAGTGGTAGGAAGCATGGGGCTGCGTCTTAGGAAAGAAGTGATTGATGTCTCCATTATCATGTGACGGTAGTAAAGAAAACCACCTGGGAAGCTGAAAACTCAGAGCTCATAAGAGAGCACTGTAGGTTAATTCTAGAAATTCTAACCAGAATAGATGGGAAGTAGGAAGCTGGATTTGATGTCCTTTAAATTTCCTTCCTGAGTCTGCCATCAGAAAATTCTGTGTCTCATAACATAGTATATATTAGGCTCCTTTCTGTAAGATAAATTTGAGAAGTCCCCTCATATGTGTATATTCATCAGTTGTATGTGTATTACATTACTAGTGTGTTATGTACACAGTAAAACACATATGTACTCCTTTTCAAAGAACGACATTGAAATATAAATAAAGAATCTAATTTCTTCTAGGTCCCTGATGCATAAACTACTACTTCCCATGAGACATAAGCTCTCTAGTTTAGACAGTATCACCGTAGACATTCTTCATATTCTTATTTTACCTAATGCTATTTTATAGCACTGAAGTGATTCAGACCACCCAAAACTTCCAGGAGGGCAGTTGGCAGAGCCATTCAGAACACAGGATGCAAATAGACCCAGGTTTAAATCCTGGCTCCATTAATTTTAGCCACATGACCTTTCATCGGTTATGTAACTTATTGAGGCTCAGGCTTTTTCACCTATAAAACAGACCTAATCATAAGCATAGTTCCCATCTGACAAGATTGCGGAGACAGTGGAAAACAAGCATGTAAAATGCACATTATTATACCTGGCACGTGATAAGGATACAATAAATGGCAGCAACTGCTGAAATTTTAAAGTTAATACAAGCCTCCCTGCCAACTGTCACCTTCCCTAGCATACAGGATTAATTGTTACATTGGTGCAAAGGTCCAAGTTCTTCATGTGCATGAGTGCTCACAGCCTCACAGTTGATTGTGCAGGGTCTCAGACACCAGCTGCTTCCTCCTGATGACCTCCTGGACTCCAGATAGGGCCTCCAGGACTTGTTCTTATGAAGTTCTCAGACAAATCCCTGATTGTCTGCGGGCGTTACCTCATTCTGCCTGGCGCCCTTCACGGGATTCAGTGATACAGAGAAAAGAGGAGAGAGTCCCCACAGGGTCATAGATGGGACCAATGGCAAGAGACAGTAGTAATGCTGATGTTCCAGCATCCCCACTGCCCTTCACTACCCTCAGTCTGAAGCCTTTGTCCCTGCATAGAGAGACTGCTTCCCGTTAGTGATCTTTTCTCCACTTTTGGAACACAGTGCATTATTATTTTCTTTCTGGAAAATTTTCAGTAGTCACAAACACTAAGAAATGGAGCCAGGATCTTCCACTTATTAGTTGGGTGATATTGAGGGATAATGAAATCTGAACATCAGTATATTCATCTCTACCCTCGGGATATAACTTAGGGCCCAAAACAGATGATGTAAGATAATACGCCTTTGTGTACATTTCCATACATGAGGGGTTGTTTTCTTCCTTTCAGGGGAAATGGTGGGAAAAAATTGTGCACAACAGAACAGAAACTCTATTTTGATGCTCCATGCCTCTGTAGATTCTATCACTGAGGCAGAGCAAAATGTACCAGAGAACTAGAATGCAGGGGAGGGAGAAAGGGAGTGAGAAAGAAAATTCCCAGGATAATTTAAGGAAGCAAGCTCTGGAATTAGAGGGGAGCAAAATGAAAGGTGAGGAATGGAACTATTATAAGTCTGACCTATTGCACCACCTACGAAAGACATCTATTTGAACTCCTGTACAAGCAGCAATTACCTGGAAAATAAATGCAATAAGAATCTCCTAAGTTGGCAGTAAAATTAGCATTGCTGAATTTTAATTAATAGTCCAGCTTGGAAGGAATATACTTTGATGAAATGAATGGGCTCAGCTATGGAGCAAGCTCACTCAAACCAGGATCTCTAGTAAGTACATTTTTTCCTTTATATTCCTGGAGAGTTTTGTGTCTTCTGAGTCACTGGGAGAACCATAAGGAGAGGAATTTCAAAGCAGCTCATACACAAAGAAAGATGCTGACTGCTAGCCTCCTCTGTGGGCTTTGGTTTCCTCATTTGTAAGGTGGTGGAAGGGTATGTTGTGGGCTCAGCTGACTTGGACCAAGGCATCTGTGGTTCCTTTGAGCTTTAATATTCCTTGTTTTTGGTTTGGACACATATTCTCTCAAGGGATTTCTGTTTTCTACATTAAATGTTTTAATAAAATAATGTGGGCATTATGGTCATAAGGAAGAACAGATTTATAGAGCACCTCGGATGTGCCAGGCATTGGGTGAGGAGTTTTGTATGCATTATTACTTGTGGTTAGTTGCCTGGCATTCCTTTGAGATAGTAGCTCCTACTTGCAGCCCCACTTCACAGATGGGGTGCTGGGGCTCAGCACAACCTCTCTCAGTGCCATACAGCTGGCATCCAAAAGTCAAAGTGGTAATAAGGTGCCAAGAATTAAGTGAAGTTTCTTCACTGTAACTCTTGGGAATCCTTTGAAGAGTTAGAGCCATGCCCCATTTCTGGAACTCTGATGTAGCAGGGTCAAGTCTTATAAGATTCTCCAGCCCTGAATGTCACCTCCAAATTTCCTCCCATTTCCAGAAATCATCTTATTCTAATCCTCTGCACATTTCCAGATTATCTTTGGTTATTTCTTCTTCTTCATATCCAAGCATTCCTCAAATTCTGTTCTTTTATTACTTAATTAATTCAGTACTAAGGTGTCAGGTACTGTATGAGAAACTTACTAACAATAGTTCCTTTATATAGTGTTTCAGAGTTTAGGGGGCATTCATGTGCACCCCTTTGTTCTGGGCTCTGGAATGGATGACCTGGGTTGTACAGATGAAGTCGATGCTCAGGGGAGGGAAGGAGCTAGAATCGGAGTGCAAATGGAAGAGTCACACAGACACAAAATCTTTTCCTGAGTTTAAAATTCAGTGTCTTGGTACATTTTAGGTTGCTATGACAGAATGCTTGAGTAACTTGTAAAGGTGAAAGGATAATTTAGTTCATGATTTTGGAGGTTGGAAGTTCAAGACCAGGCAATTCAATCTGGTGCAGCCTGCATGCTGGACCATAACATGACAGAGAAGCCCAGGGATGTGTGCACATAAGGGAAATCACAGGGTGAGGGGCTGCCCTTGCTTCAGAGCAACATCCTTTGGCAAGGTCAAACACACTTCTTGAGGAAAGGCCCTAGTTCTTCCTTAAGGACTCAATCAGGTGATTACCTCCCGCATGCTGCCACATGGCAATCACATTTCAGCATGACTTCTGGGAGGGAGAAACTATATTTGAGCAATATCATCGGTGTCCAAGCAACACAGATCTCCACAGCAGCCCCTGAATCTGCCTTTCTTCTTTTTATTTCCATAGTTTCTACCAAAGTCCAACTCCACATTCTCTACCTCTGCTCTCTCTGACTTCTGCCTTTCTATGCCAACCTAGGTTTAAATTCATTATTTTCTCATAAAGTGCTTTCATTAATACATAAGATCAGCCTTAAAAACAATCTGGCTTATACACAATTCCTTGTTTTTAAATCTAAATTGCATTACTTTTGAAGTCTTTCAAGGTCCTCCATAATCTAATCTTCATCTATTTTTGTAGCTATATAATTCATCTTCCTTCCATCATTTGAGTCTCCCTATTGCCCTTCAAGTACATGAGGCCACTTGCTGTAATTATGTTTACATGTGTGTTTACCAGGCTGCTGGTATCATCTATGAACCCCAGAACTTGCCTCTATGGGATGCACATGCTTACATCCACCTTCGGCAAATGTCATACCCGTCTGTATTCTATTCTCAGCACTCAGAAGCTACCCTCAAGGCCCAGCCATATCACGTTAATAATTGTAAGTTCTGTTTAACACTTGCAGTCTACACTGTATCTTAGCTCTTTCAAAGTGTGAACCAGAAGAAAAAGCATCACCTCAAAGCTTGTTAGAAATGCATAATCTCAGGGAACATGGGAGTTAATCAAGATCTACATATTAACAAGGGTCTAGGTGATTGGTATGCACATTAAGTTCTAAGGAGCTTTGGACAAAAGCTCTAGTCACAATGTGATGTCCTGGACCAAGCAGAAGCTTTAATATAAATCTCTGAGCTTGAATCCCAGTCTCATTGTTATATGACCTTGAATAAACTTGTAAAATTGTTCAACTGTCTGTTTTCTTATACATAAAGTGAATATAATAACTCCCCATCAACTTTCAGCCAGATATTTTCTATGCATTATCATAAACATATTTTAAGTAGTCTTTCATAATTTAGAAGAGAGAATAGTGAGGTCACAGTACTAGCCAGTGTACAAGCACTAACTGATAAAGCCCACTTTATATTCACTCTGCCTGCTGCATATCACACTGTTGGATTTGGCCACATGTCATTGTAAAATCCAATGAGATTGAAGCTGTTCTCTGCTATGCTTTGTATCCAGAAAAGCTGTATACAAGTCTTATTAGTTACTAATTGTGTTGCTAGCTTGAATAGTTCTCTAATTGCTTTAAATATTTTCCTTTATTTCCTTGCAGTTAATAGTGTTCTTCCTTACTGCATGGGTATTTGAAGAACTTGAGGTATTGGTCCTTACTGCAAACAAGAAATATCAAATATACAGTAAATGTGCATGTGGATGCTTGTAGAAGCTGATTAGTGATGAGCTCCAGATGGAATGGAAGGAGGCAGAAAATAGGGGAGAAGAAGGTAAATTGGCATTTGATTTATCTGGGGGACAGGAAAGTTTGAAAGAAAATTGATTAGAAGTAGGGCTTGCAAAGGAAAAAGATGAACCTGGAGTATTTCTGATTATTCAAAGAGGAAGTTAGAATTTGTGAAAATGGCTTAGGCTAAAAAAGCTAGGAAAGAAATTGGTCTTTAGGATTTAGATATAGATTTCTCTAAGGTGTGGAATGAGTGTAGTTTTTTTCCAGAAAGTTGACCTTTCTCATGCCATGTGTTTGTCCTTTTTATGTGAAAATGTGTTATTCATCCATTGCTGCTGCTATGGAGTTTTTAAATGTGAAGAAAATTATGATCTTATTCATCAAAGCAAGACCTTGACCACATCTAGAAACTTGAGAGTGGGCATTGCTCATGGAAGGTTTAGAATAATCTGTGCTGTTACTAAATGTATCCATGGTGCTGGGCCCTCCTCCTGTATTAGTGAATGAAGTGGTCACCACTGTGCTGGGAAGAACTTGGAAATTCTTCTATGTGTACTGCTCCAGACTACACCCTTCTCAGCCATGGAGAGGAACTGAATAAGTAGCACTCTTGCCTGATTTCCAAGAGTGGGGGAAGATGAAAACCTGGGAATAGAGATGTGATCCAGCGTGGGATTCCTGGGGTTACTTCAGATATTAGTCTCAATCCATAGAGTGTATATAGAAAGCTGCCAGGAATGAATAGTTTAAGAAATGGAAGCTGGGACAGTCTAGGTGGACCAGACAGCTTCAGTTATACAGGACTAAGAAGGGAGTCTAAACTTTCTTCCTAACCTGGGTCAAACTGGATCATCACCTACATTGTGTACCTATGAAGGTTAGTATCTAGTCAATGTTCTTAGGAGATTCATGCTGGGTTTAAAAACAGCCCATGACTATAGAGAAACTAAGAGAAAGCAATGAACTTCCAAGGCCTTGTTAAGGGATGGTAAAACAATCCTACGTTTTGGTTTGGGAAATAACTTTGTGTTGCATTCCAGTTCATAGTAGAATGATAATCTACTTGGAGACTAAGGTCAGGGCAACTGAAATATAATTAGAAGCACAGTGATCTGGAACTGAACATATTCTTGTCCAAGCCCAGAACTTTGCTCTTTAATTGCAGTATGCTCTGTAAATGCCCTTAACCTTCATCTATAAAATAGAATAATAATGCATCTCATGACTATGCAGGTTAAGTATAATGATATCTGAGAAGATATTTTTATCTGTTGGTTTGCCTGTTTTCGTACTTGAATCTCCGTTTTAAATACATAAGCTTTAAAATTAGTGGCAATAACTTACTGAATTCTTACTGTGGGCCAAGAATTGCAGTAAAGATTTTACCTATACAATCTAATTCCTGGAATATTTTTTGCATGTAGATAATATTTTTTGCCACATTTTGCATAGGAGTAAGGTAAGGCTTAAAATATTAACAAATTACCCCATGGGAACAGAAGTGCTAGGTGGTAGAGCCAGTGCCTCACTTTCTACCTGTCTCTCTAAAACTTGGAACACTTGGGTTTTGAGCTCTAGTAGCATGAAAGGCAACTCTTTGGCATTTGAAACCACCTGTGGTTGTATTTAAAATGTTCTGCAGGATGAGCAGAAGCTCTGGGTGAGCAGTAGGTTGTTTGTTAAAAGTCATGGCCCAACATAACTGGAGGCAAAACCCTTTACATAGGGACCCTGTGAAGTTTGAATTTTAGATAAACAATAAATTGTTTTAATATAAGTATATAATTGTTTTAATATAAGTTTGCATTTCAGATAAACAATACATTGTTTTAATATAAGTATATCTGACACAATACTTGGAACATACTCATACTAAAAGTTGTTACATTTTTATTTGTTCAACCTGGCAACACTGATACAGGAAAGCATCAGCCTCAGAATGAGTTAGTCTATCAGACTAACTTGACTGGAATCTGAACAATGATTTTGGAGGTGGAAGAGATGAAGGTCAGTGAAGTACAGTGTGTCCACCTGCATCAGACCTCGAGACATCCACATTGAAGCCTCAGCTGTGCCCTGCCTGGACCAGAGTCCACCTTCCTGCACCTGTTGGCGATGTCATACCTGCAGCCCTGTGCCCTTTGTGACTGGGCTTTGGAGCAGAGGCATTAGAATCACTGTGGCATAAGTAGGGTATCATTTTCAGGAACTAAGGGTTTGGGCAGAGAAGTGGTCATGAAGCAGGCATCTGTCCCACAACTGTCTGTAGAAGTGAGGCTTTAGAAAGAATTTACATGTGAAAACTGAAAAACAATTCATTCAGAGCCAATTTCAGCTCAAACTAGTGGGAAAATTGCTGTTCAAATTGGTATTTCTTTTGCCAGGTTTATTGACGGAAATGAAATAAAAAAAGCCTCTTTGTTTTATGAATTTGTTGTCGATTACAAAACAAAGCAAAAAGATAGGGAGAGGGACTTATACTCCCCAGTTGGTGGCATAGTGGATTTTGACAAGGCTTTGCTTTTGTAAGGGTAAAAATGCAGATGGTTGAGCCAGAACACACCCTCACTGCAAGAAAAGCGACATCACTCTGGTCTTTGGGGCGATCTTTCATCTGTGCTCGCTTCGGTGAATTCATCCCCCTCATCTCAAACCTGGGGAAAGCAGGACATAGATAAGGGGTGTGACATTCCAAGGTCGCAGACTAACAAAGGCAGCAGCGACTGGGCTACAGGTGGCCTAGAACCTCAAACTCCTTACCACCTTCAGACTCCTCCCCCACTTGGCCAGCAAAGCCCATGCTACTGGGCCCCTCCTTGTGAACAAGGCCTTTCCCCCCATACAATGGCCTTATGCTCTGGGAGCCGCTCTTCTTCTCCATGGCTCTCCCATCTTCCAATCTCTCCCACTGAAGCGTGCAGCCCTCCTCAGCTGCCCTCAGTCTGAGATGTGTCGACATCGTAACTGGTAGGGTCATACAAGAAGTTAGAAGCCTCTCTATAACTACCACTGACGTAGAAATACAGGAACAAATGAGTTTCAATTCATATGTCACTGCACTACAGAACAAAAACCTCTACAGAGGAATTAAAACCATAAATATCCTAGAGGGCTCCTGCCTGCGAGCTTGTTGCTGACATCTGGAACGGCAGCTCACTGGAGCCACTCTGCTGTGGGCATGCTGCTTCCAATGCTGGATGCGATGAACCTGCAAAACAGGGACCGGAAGGGAAAGTGGGGGAGGGCAGGAGAGATGCAGGACTCTATCAGTGGGATCCTGATGACAGATGACCCCTTCCCCCTACAGTGACTGCAGCCCACAAGAAGCCTTGACTAACTCTGTCCTGCTCTGAGGCTCCCAGAAAGCCAGCTTGTGACAAAAGCCCTGTCCTTTCAAGAGGCATTAGCAGCTTTATGGCTTGTCTCCCATCTGATTGACAGGAACGTGACAGCTTAGAGTTTGTGCTCCTGGAAAGGACAATGCTGAGGGCCGAAGAGGACAGAGCTGCAGCTTGGGGGTGCCCACTGGCTATGTCTGGGCCTATACCACAGGCAGTGGTGGAGAGGTGTGAAATATACAGAAGGCTGAGAAGAAAGCCAACTGGTTATCCAAACAAGTAGGGAATTTTACTAATGGGGCTGTCTATTGACAGATGTTTACTATTTGTGGAAGTGGGTGGGATCGTGTTGGCAAAGACTGCATCCTGTTCTAGAGACAGCTGGTGATTCTCCCATTGTGATGGGAATCCCCAGGCCTGGTGCTTTCTGCTGGGATCAACAGTTTTTTCTGAATGAAATGTTTCTATAGCTCTCCAAGGCAATTCACACTGTATTTTTAGGAGCCTTTCACTTAGCCTTTGTCCCCTCTGTCCATGGTGGAGGCTGTGCTCTAGTATAGTGGATCTTCCTGATACAGACCAAATTTAGTAAGCCAGGCTTAAGAATAACAGCCTTGAGTTTCACCAAAAACTCTCAGGCCCTTTGTGTCTTAGATTTCCTAGTGGGACGATGGAAAGAAAAATACCAACTTATTGTAGTTCATTTGAATGACTAAAAGAAAATGTCTTAGACTAGGGGGCTTATAAGCAATAGCAATGTATTTCTTACATCTCTAGAAATGAACTGGCACTGGCAGATTCAGTGTCTAGTAACATCCCAACTCCCAGGTCACAGTCTTCATTGCGCTGTGTCCTTACATGATGGAAAGGTTACTCTTTGGGGCCTCTTTGACAAAGGAATTAATCCCTAACTAATAAGGAAGGCCCCATCTCATTGCCCAAGCACTTCCCAAAGACCACTTTCTAACATCAGTGCCATGAGCATTAGAATTTCAGCACATCAATTTGAGAGAGATAAAAAGTCAAGGCCCCTGCACAGCTACATACCTTCTTAGATACCAAAGAGAGTGAGTTCAAAGCTAAGATTTGAGGTCCAGAAAGCTGTCTTCATCCTGTGGTTTTCCTGGGTGGAAGCTGCTGGGGCTGTGTTCTCCCTGCTCTTATACGGAATTGAGAAGGTGAAAGTGTGGAAAACAGAGTGGGGTCTGTCTTAGTTACTTGTTGCTGAGACAAAATACCTAAACACAGTTAAAGGAGAGGAACCATGGTTAAAGAAGTTGAAGGAGGGATTTATTTTGGCTCACAGTTTGTAGAGGTTTTAGTCTGTAGCCGGCTGGTTGCAAGGCATAGTGGTATGGCAGAGGATAAACAGTTCATGGAATGGAGGCAGGAAGCAGAGTGGGCGTAAGTAAGGAAGGGGGTTACATACCCTTCCAGGCCATGCCACACGGACCCACCTCTTCCGGCCAGGCATCACCTCCCATCTCACCCAGCTGTAAACTCAACAGTGGACTAATCAATCCAGTGATGAGTGTCACACACTCATGATCCAGTCACCTCTCAAAAGCCCAACTTATGAGCACATGAGGCTTTGTGGGGATATCCAGGTATAAACCATAACCCTCTCACTTCCCAAGATATAATATGGTGCCGTTAACATACATATGTCACCATGTTGCACAATAGTCCTTTTGAACTTACTCCTCCTATCACATTATAATTTTATATCCTTTAACCAATATCCCCATCGACCATGGTCTCTGATAACCAGCACTCACCTCTGTGAGATCAACTCTTTTAGATTCTGTATAAGAGAGATCATATGACAATATACATCTTTTTGTTCCTGGATAATTTCACTTAAAATACAGTTCTTCAAATTCATCCATTTTTTTCCTTAATAACAAGATTATCTTACTTTTTAAAGGCTGAATGGTATTCCATCATCTGTGTGTGTGTGTGTGTGTGTGTGTGTGTGTGTGTGTGTGCGTGAATTTCTTTAAGCATGTATCAGTTGGTAGATACTTAGGTTAATTCCAAACCTTATGTCTTAGTTACTTTTCTCATTGCTGTGACAAAATACCTGACACCTGAAGTTAAAGGAAGAAAGGAATATTTGGCTCACAGTTTGTAGAGGTTTTAGTTCATAGATGGCTGGCTCCAAGGCAAGGTGACATGGCAGAAGGGCATCACAGAGAAGAAGCAGTCCATACCATGGCAGGCAAAAGGCAAAGGGCAGCAAAGCAATGACATAGTGAGGAAGCAGCTTCTTTCTGTCTCTTTGTACTCCATCCAGGACACCTGCCTTTTGGCTGGTGCCACCTATACCCAGGGTGAGTCACCCTTAATTCCAGAATCCCATTTTTAATCCCACCATTATACATCCTAATCCAGCTGCCTTGAAAACTTCCTGTGAGGCATTGCAGGGGCATCTAGACACAAACTATAATACCTTGGTTGTTGTAAATAGTGTTGCAGTAAACATGGGAATAAAGGCATGTCTTCAACAAACTGACTTCATTTTCTTTGGAATATGTGCCCAGTGGTGGGATTTGTAGATTACTCAGCAGTTCTACATTTAATTTTTTGAGTAGCCTCTGTGCTGTCTTCAATAATGACAGCAAGACTGTGCATTCCCGTCAACAGTACACAAGGGTCCTCTTTTCTCCCTTTGTTTTGCCAACAGTTGTTATGTCCTAAATTTTCATCATAATGAAGACATCATGGAGCAGGTTGATTAGGAATTTACCATATGTGAGTGCAGACTTTAAAAAGAGTTTCATCTCCAAATCCTGATTTCCCCACTAGTGAACCATATGACTATAAAGAAAATTTCCTTTTGGGCCCTGTGGTCTTACCTGAAATTCAGGATGATTATGTCCACCTACAGGTGTCCTGGGACAGGTAAGAGAGCCTCTGCGTGTCCTTTGTCCAGCAGGTGGCAAGTATTGAATTAATTATTTCTGGGGCTCATTCTCTCTCTGCAGTCATCAGCACGTGCCACTGCTTTGCTGAAGGAGAGAGTGAAAGAGGTGGAAATACAAGCTCTTTTTGTGTCTATTTTTGTAAGAGGAGATGGCTGCTTTTAGGTCAGCCACCTCTCAGCTGCAACCCGAGATAGTATATATGCAGAAAAGCAAGGGTAAGGTAGTAGGCATCAGGGAAGTGGGTGGATATTCATGAAAACAAAATACTTTTGAAAATCTATTAATTACGTGACCTCAGGTTTTAAAAAATATGTAAGATTCTTTGGGGCTTAAAAAATAGTTGAAAATTCCTAATAAAGACATTTTATTTGGAGGAGTATAATCATATCTTGATAATTATGTAAAATAAGAGGGAAAAAAGACATCTATGGTCTATTGGCTCCTATATAATGGGCTCTTTCATGGATGATTCAAGGAAAATCCACGGCTGGCTGACACCAGAAAAGGAATTTGGTGGCAGATCAGGAGTGAAAGGAAATAATTTCACTGGGTACTTTTTGTTTCTTTTGAATTTTGAACTATGTGAATGTATTGATTAGCTATTCACAGTAAAAATAAATAAAATCAAAACTTCAGGGGTTCTATCTAGTGAAAATCAATGTAATTTCTATTCATTTCTAGATGCTACTTAAATATTTGTAAAACTGTGCCGTAACAGAGGAACTGCAAAAGTATATTGTTGATTCTAGTTAGTACCCAGAGAAAGTCCTCCTACCTTATATTCATCCCTCTGCTGTCTTACTGAGCATCAAACTCCCCCAAATAGTAGCATCACTTGTGTACATGCTGTGTTTGTGGGTGGAACCCACCTGGCTAAGGCTCTGCTTTAATGAGGCTGAGGTCTGGGGTTTGACCTGCAGATAGCCAGTTAACTGCATTCTGTTCAGAAGACAAAGATGGTGCCTCCTACACTGATTAGTTGCTTGTGCCTTTGGCCCTTTGTCTGTGACAACCCTGGGGAAATTGTGATGAGATCTGAAGTTCATCTCCGAGGAAAAAGACAAGAGGGAGGTCAGGGTTCCTCCATGCAAAACAGAGGTAAATTAGGCAGGGATTTCAGCAACAGTGTTGCAGATGAAAAGAATGCAGGGGACTCATAGGAGACTTGCTAACAAGACTTCTCCTATGGCAGGAGCAGGTTTGCCAGAGGACAGCCTAGTAGGGTCCATCAGTAATCAACCACCGACACTTTCCATGTTCTCCCCTTATCTGTTTTCTAGTCATGTCTTGGAGCCCTGGGATTTTGTGAGCTCATCAGATTTTGATGTACAGGTGTGAGCTTATACATAAGTTGGTACAGGGGCAGGGATGTGGCTAAAATGCTAAGAGATTTTGGACATTTAAACTAAATACCTAAACACTCTGTGAAGTCTTTAGACCTGCCCTTAATCCCCCTTCTGCATTCTGAAGATCAGTGCTTACAGTATTTTTTCACAGAAGAACATTTCACAGTGGCGTGTATTGCAGAGTGCATATGTATGTATGAGTGTGTCTGTGTATCTGTGTGTCTGCACTGTGGGGCCGTGGGTGAGGGAATGCAGAATGCAAAGGCTGGCGCTCCCTTCCTAGTGACTGAGTTTGTCTCAATATCTCTGAGTTTGGGAGGTGAATGAGGGAGGGTTACTTCTCATCTAACCATGTCTGTCTCTCCTACAATTTCCCATAATAGAATCCCAGGTCAACATAAAGTCAGCCAGGGTGGAGTAATAGTTACAGTAATATCCACTTGTGAACATTTTTTGCATTTATTTTTAAATTTCTATTTTATTAGTACATGTTTGTAGTAGATAATGATTATATTCATTATTACCTTCATTGTGGGGAGTCAGCATGTGTATGTAACACATCCCAATTCTTTTTCATCCCATTTACCTTTTCTTCCTCCCCTTCTCCCTTTCTTGACCCCTTTTCCTTTTGCAAAAGATCTAGCTTCCTGTTTTCTATTATCTTTTGCTTTATTATTCATTTGTACTTTGGGCTTCTCAACAAGAGAAATTATGTGAGATGTAAAGCCTGTGTGTCTGATTTATTTTACTTAGCATAATGGTTTCAAGTTGCATCTGTTTCCCTACAAATGACTCAAGTATATCCTTCTTTATTACATAGTAGTACTCCATAATATATCAATACCATGTTTTCTTTATCATATAGGCTGTTTTCAAGATTTAGCTATTATGAGTTAGAGTGTTATAAACATGCGTATGCATGTATCTCTATAATATTATGCCTTTTGTCCCATGTTGGTTTAATTAAATAGACAGAACAAGTCTATGAGGTAGGTTTATCTCCATTTTACTGCAAGGAAATGGCCTTAGTGTAAGTGTCTCCTTCCATATCACATATTGAGATTCATAGTAGTTCTTATCTACCAATAAGACGTCTGGGGATGTGTGGTATTTACCCTCATGGTCTGATTAAAAAGTTTGGGCAGGAGGATGCTGTTGGTAGGGAGCTTGCTCATGAATTGAATTATGTCCCTTGAAGGAAGTTTCACTGGAGCACAGATTTGAGCCAAAGTTGGGGCCAGTTCTCCTTGCACCTGAAGAGCAACCTAATAGCTACTCCTTAGTTTCACTGGTGCTTACCCAGCAGGAAGTTATTGGCAAATATCATGTGTTTACCCTGTAATTACACACCCATGCAGATTACTCACTAATTACACTCAGCAGGTGCAAAAGTCGTTAGCACAACCCATCCCTGGCACTGGGGGTGGAAGGTGTGCACAGCTCCACACTGATTCATATTAATTCTATATCATTTGGTAATTGCCTATTATTTACCATATCTAAGGTTACTTCATCTCAGAACAAAACAAAAAGTTGTATGGGTCCCTGGCTGATGCCCCTCTGCTGCTAAGTCAAGAGCAGCTCCAGGGATGTGAAAATGTAGTTGGCTCATCATGCTCGTCGCATAAACCATGGGAGCAGTCACTCTGGAGAGACACTTGAAGGTTTCAGCCAGACCCAGTAGCAGAAGAACAGATTGCTCTTACCTGTGTATGTCTGTCCTAAGCAAATTTAAAATCCTAGGCTAGCCTCCCCAACACCCAGCATGTTCCTAAGTTGCTGTGTGCTCAAGGAATTAAAACTAATTTTAATATTAGCCCTAAGCAAAGCATAATTAGAAAGATAAATCTTCAGCAACTCTCTCCTACTCAGGCCTCTGCACTGCCACCTCCTGCCCCATCCCACCTTCCAGCCATAATGTATTATGAAGCCAAATATGAATGTCTTGAAGACTGCCTGTAACAACACTTACCACATTTGTTCAGCTAATTGAAAGTTGGTTCTGATCTCAGGCAAACACCAGGGGGATGTAAAGATTCTGCACCAGGATGCTAGGAGGGCAGGAAAGCTGGGTAGGACCTCACTTGCAGAGTGAGCAACAACACACCGTGAGTTTCTAGAGCAATCACTCACTCATCCTCAGCACAAAAGCCTAAACAGCCAATGATAAGATAGATCTGGTATCAAATGATGTTGCTTTCAAATAACATTTCATCTTCAAACATAAATGTCTTTCATAGTATTTTAGTGGTACTGAAGGATTGCCCTTGATCCCCTTGGCCAGAACTCCAGGCAGGTATCTGGAGACTGGTGGGAAAGACTCATAAAGATAATAGGCTTTCTGAAAGGCAGAGAACACAGTCTGGAGTGGTGGTGAGATGCAGTCAACTCACCTATGGATCAGGGAAGATTGAGCCTTGTATAGAAAAGACAGAGTTCGATTCTCACTTGCTGACAGAAAAGAGGGTTTAGGGTTTAGGGGGAACTTGACCTGTGTCCTGGGTGACAGAGCTTTTGGCTTTACTGCTGCAAATGGAGTCATCCAATGAGGGTAGGTTGCCTTGGTTCAGAAGAGCAAACACATTCATAGTTCAAGGAATCACTAAACAAGCAGCATGATGTTTTCTAGTTCCCAAGGCTCAGCGATTTCACTGAAGGTTTGTGGATCGCTTCTTCCTCTTAAAAGTGCTAAGTACATGGCTGTCAACATCACCCTCACAGCCTGTGAAATCGATATGGAGGAGAAAGAAGTGATAAGAAGACGCAAGAACAAAAGCCAGACAGATCCCCGGCTTCAGGGTACATCATGAAAGTGGGGACATCTGCTCCCCGCTCAGACCTGACATGAAAGGCCAACGTTAAAACTCTCTGTCCGACTCCTGTTTCTTCAGGCCCCAGAACCTGTTATCTGTGTTTCCCAGAATCATGCCTGCTATTGTGGATTTCTTCTGGACACCTCAGGAGTTACTGACAGCACAGCAGAATCCTAAGCCTTCTGTTCCTCACTTATTTCCCACACCTTTTTTACCCTACAACTGTCATCTTTGGCTTTCTTTTTAAGTTTCTGCTCTTTATCTTACAAAGTGCTAAAAATGGGGAGGTGAGGATAGATCCCAGCTCGAGTAGAGAGTTGTGCAGTGGCTTGCTCCTCACTGCCACACTCACCTATTCCCTGTCTCCCCCACATTCATTCTAAATGTGGCCAGTCTCACCATGCCCCACACTAGTGTGCTCTTGGTTTACAGTCCTGGACCTGTTCTCCTAGGTCTCCTAGTTATTCTTAATTTCACGATCTGTGGATAGCACTCTGGAGAAATGGGTGGGATCTTGATAGTACCATGCTTCATGGACCAAGGTAGAAGTTTGGTGTATGGTTGAGGGAGCTCTGAGGGCAGGTCTGAAGGAGCTCAAGGCAGAAGGAGGGGGGGCACACCTAAGGCATTTGCAAACATACCATACACATGCACTCATTCCTGTGGGCCCTATCTCACTCTCTGCCCCTGAACAAGATGTCTTTATTTTTTTTATGAGGACATATTCTGATTCTCATACATAGACCAGTTCAACTATTAACCCCTTTTGGGGATATTTTTGCCAATGACCTCATGGCAAACCTAATTTTTCTGTCCTCCGACTCCCTGTTGCCTTTAGCCAAGGGCAATCACTGGAGGATGACTCTTTCATTAGTTTGCAGGCTTTCATGGAGATCTGGAGCCCCTCTCTCTTCACATCCCTGTGCTAAAAATGATACCAAGACAGGAAGGAGGCCCCTGTGTAGTCTCATTCTCAAAGCAAGCCAGTGCTGTTGTTTGATCCAGGGGCACTGTCTTTTGAATGATGCAGTTTCTTTTAACAATGTGTCCTAAATGCTGTGCCCTGTGATTTCATTTAATTATCACAATAGATCTAGTTTTTCTAGGAGAAGGGGGTTGAAGATTAATCCAGGGCCTTGCACATGCTAAGCATGTGCTCTACCATGGAGCTAAACTACCCCTCAGCCCCAAATTAGATATTTTTATGTTCTGTAAGAAATGTGGGAGAAATTAGACAAGTCTAGGCAGCTCAGACCAATGCATTGCAGATTTTCTATGCACACTCACATTTCTCTACTATGCACAGATATGTCCCCAGCCCTGTGCTGCACCCTCAGGGAGCTAAGCAAGAGAGGATTGTTTTTCTTATTCACTAGGAGCTTCCTTTCCTGAGATTCCTGCTCTTCCCCACCTCGTGGGACTCACCCATCTCCTCTGCAGAGGTTGTCTCATTTCCTTCCTGAGTTATCCCTCTTAAGTTTGACTTAGCCAAACAATTTCTGCCTGAATTTCAGATTCTGCATTGTGCATTATCTTCTATTTTCTGGCAGTGGCCACAATTTGTTACACAGGGCAGGTTTGCATGGCTTGAGTAACACCACGAATTCTCTTTTGATGGCAGAATTCACAACGGCTGCTTGAAAACAGTTTAGTTTCCCAAACATACTCCCTTTGAGCTGGCCAACTCCTCTTCTGTCTACTTAAAATGCCACTCATTTGGCTTTCCAGCCACATAAAGGTTTTTATATGATCTATTATGGGACGCTTTAATTACTATTGTTTATTTATTATGATTGTATCTGAATTGCCATGGAAAGCCAATAGCAACTTGGCAAAGGGTGCATGAAGACAACATTACAATATTGTCAGGGAGGCAGAAGGCCTGGATTATAAAGCAGAAGCTCCAGAGCAGGAAGGGACAGTCGTTTTGATTGGTGTGGCTTGTCTGTAACTGCTAGTCTGCAATGGGTCGCTCAGCTGAGTTTCTGTTTGGAGTAAGTGCTCCTGGGAGGAGGCAGCTGAGAATTTTCCCTAGTACTGCACACCGCTCCATAGAATCGAGTTAAGGAAAATACACTATGCTTTCTGTACCAAAATAGCAGCAGCCCTTCTTTCAGGGTGTTTTCCAGCAAGAATGTTGGCTGTGCTGGGATCGTGCTAGACACACACTCAGCCCCCACTGTGATCATGGCCAAGGACCTACAGAAATGAGATGTCCCATATGGGTACACTGCTGTCCACTAGTTGTTCCCACAGCCTCGACAGCCTTTGACCTGTATGCTAAAACTCAGTGCTCTGTGAAAGGGCTTTGCTAAACATGAGTAAGTGGATACCACAGCCCACTCAATCACCAGTGTTTTATTGAGCTTTAAAGATATGCCAGTTTTGCACTCGCTCCTCCACTCACACCCGTCCTTGGTGGTGAGGTAGAGAGGAGACACTGTAGCTTGTAAGCAAGTGTCAATCTAGTCCTTATCTTCATGGAGCTCGGGATCAAAGCGTGATGGGAGAAGTAGATCCACAAAATGGCATCGGTATCACCTGGTGAGTGTTTGGAGTTTGACTGCACCATCTTTGCACTCTGATAACATGGTATCATGAAAAGACCATCTCTGGTAATGCTTGGAGGCTCAGGAACAACGTGCCAATGCATTGCCTGCTTTCAGACCATGTGTGTGTTATCAGGGGGGATGAGCTGATGATCATCTTTGAAGAAGCAATTGCTCCGGCTGTTCCAGTGGTTGCTGTCTCTTTCTTCAGTCAGAGAAGCCATCCAGGCTCTTCCTTCAGTACTTTGGGATTTTTGATAGAAATGATCCTGTAAGAAAAAGTAGATCTGCCACAAAGGAATGAAAACATCATTGAGAGAGAGAGCAATAAGAAGGGAGGAGGGAAGCAGGCCTTGGATGAGATGGGAAGATTGGTAGCGGGTAGGAAGAGAGCAGCCTGGGGCAGCGGATTTGGGGCTGAGCATAGTGCTGGGTGGTGGTTGTGTGGGTGGAGAACTGGGGTATGTTCTGGTCCATGGAGAAGTGGAGGAAGCTGGCCTGTCTGTGTACAGAGTTGCTGGGAGCCAGGAAGGCACAGGGAATCTTCAAGGGGATAAATACGCAGAGATTTCCAACCCTTTTGGGACAAGTGCCAAGGCAAGAAGCCAAGATTCCAGGGAACACAGCCAGGACAGGGTTATTATAATCCCTAGGAGGATTCATTTGCCAGCTACTAAAGCAAAAGCAAGCAGCACCCTGAAATGGAGACTAGCTATTTCAGAGCAATTAGCCATTGGTGCCTGCTGCTGTCTTTGGAGAAACTCCAGAATCCAGTGGCTTAGGAAGGAGGGCAGGAATATCCCTTCTGCTGTGGGAGAGATAACCCCATCCTTGGCACCTATTCCCACCTGGCATCTCTCCGCGTGTACAAGCTGACCTCAGGTTGCAGGGTTTCTCCTGTCTGCCCTCAGGATAACAGTGTACTGTCACAGGCAACACTCCTAAGGGAGACACCATACCTGCCCTAGAGCACCAAGTTCAGGACAGGACTGGCAAGATTACCTGCTCTCATCCAGGATTTCCTCTTTCTTTCCACAAAAGTATAGATGCTTTTGTGAATGTACTCTGGTTGGACAGGAAATTACATAATATTACTTATAAAAATATTCCCCATATGTACATTTCTCTGTTGAGAGGGCCAAGGAGTCATCAGAATTTCAAAGGATCTGAAATATGTTTACACTATTTTGTCCCATTCTTAGTCAAACAGAGAAAGGATAAAGAGGTCATTATCTCTCCCATACTCTCATTAACACTGTCAAATGCAGCTCATCAACAGGACCTGATTATGAAAAGTGTAACAAGACCTAAAATGGGGTTGTATCAAGTTAAAAAAAGAACTTCTTAACAGCAAACAACCAATATAGTGAAGAGAGAACATACAGAATGAGAAAAATTATTTTGCCAACTGCTTTTCAGCCAGAGGACTAATATCTAGAATATATTAAGAATGCAAAAAAAAGTTAGACTGACACAAATAAAAGATCTAATCAAAAAATGAATTGAAGTGAAGATACTTCACAATAGAAGAAATACAAATGGTAAATAAACAGATGAAAAAGTGTTTAGCATTTTTGGCCATTACAGAAATGTAAATCAAAACCACACTGAGATTATACCTACAGAAAGCATGGATGCTATCCAGAGCCCAGCAAGCAAATGCCGGCAAGGTTGTGGGGGAAAGATCCATTATAGGGGGAAGGTGAGCTAGTCCAACCACTCTAAAAATAAGCATGGAAATTTCTTAAAAAACTAAAACTAGAAATTCTATTTGACTGATCTCTGTCTCTCCTAAGTGTGTTCCTTAAAGAGCTTAAGTCCTCATACTTTGGCAATACATGCATACTCACATTTATTGTAGTAAACATCATGATAGCTAAGTCATGGAAGTGTCTATATGAGCTTTAACAGGTCAATGTACAATGAAAATGTATACATGCACAATGGAGTACTAGTCAGCTATAAAGAGGATAAATTCGAATCACTTGTAGGAAAATTGATAGATCTTGAGGCTATAAAGCAAAATAAAAGATCCACATTAGAGAACAGGTAGGTAGATTCTGTAGAGACAGAGAGGGGGGTCTGGGGAAGGAGGGCGAGGGGGAAGGCAGAGGCAATAAGAAGAGTAAAACTGATCAAGATGCAATAGGTATATGCATCAAATCCCACGTTGAATATAATCATCATGGATTGCAAATATATACAAAAATAAAAAGAAGACCTAGATAGTGGGGCTGAGGGGGCACTGAGGGGGCAATGTGCACTCAAAATCTTTAAGCCACTATTCACAAAGGAATAGCCACTGCCTTTCCCTCTCTACACTGTCACTTTGAAAATGTCTTGGGCTTTCAAATTACCAACTTCTGTGGCCTAAAGTTTCTTCTGGTATCTGGGGACTTGGAGACCCTGATCAGAGCTTAGCTCATTGGCTTTTGTGCAATCCTGTTAAGCCCTGAGCCCATTTTTTATCCACTCTTCTACATTTGTCCTAGATCTTCCTATGGGGTGGGGTCACTTCCTGGAAATCAATCCATTGGTGGAAAGAGATTAGCTGCTAGTAGAATTGAGTAAAACCACAACATACTTTCAGCTTTATGAAACAAGCAAGGCAATGCTATAGTTTGGGTCTGGAATATATCCTAAGGGCCACATGTCAAATGTTTGGCCACTGGTTTGTAGCACTGGAACCTTTAGGAGGAAGTTAGGTCACTGGGGATGTGTGCTTAAAGTGAATACAGGGACCCTAGCCCTTCTTTTTTCTCTTAGCTACCTCTACCATGCACTTATCCCCATGACACCATAGGGACAAATGCAATGAGAACATCTGACCATGAACTGGAACCTCTGAAACCATGAGCCAAAGAAACCTTTCCTCCTAGCAAGTTTATCACCTCAGATAGTTTGTCTAAGACAAACTGGAAAGTTGACTAGCATAGCTGGTATATATTTTATTTATTTTCATAGCACTGAACATAAAAAGAAAGATTAGGAGGAAGCTGTTCACCTGCCTAAATAGAAGAACCCTGCAGGGGAGAGATGAGATGTATAGGGTGTAGAGGTGAGCTGTAGTTAACAGTGTTAATAATGCTTTTATAAATAAGAGGTGCCCACAGGAACTCTTTAAGGAAAGTTCTTTTTAACTTTCATTGCAGAATAAATCTGTCTCTTTTTTTATCTCTAGTAACTGGTCCTTCTGGCCTTGGTCATTTTCCCATACAACTTCACAGCCAACCACCTCCCAAAACAGAGATGCTGTTCAGACACTGCCCATAGGCAGGGTAGGTATGATGATTCCCTTGCTGAAAGCAAAAAGAGATTCATTTTCCAAGAATTTTGTGACAGAATCACTGTAGTTCACTAGCACTTATTAGCCCAAAGCTGAACTGTTTTAATTTTCTTTCTTCTTTCTTTCTTTCTTTCTTTCTTTCTTTCTTTCTTTCTTTCTTTCTTTCTTTCTTTCTTTCTTTCTTCCTTCCTTCCTTCCTTCCTTCCTTCCTTCCTTCCTCCCTCCCTCCCTCCCTCCCTCCCTTCTTTCTTTCTTTCTTTCTTTCTTTCTTTCTTTCTTTCTTTCTTTCTTTCTTCTTGTCTTTTTGAGACAGAGACTCACTATGCAATTCAGACTGGCCTTGAACTCACTTATGTAGCCCAGGCTGGCCTCAAACTCACAACAATCTTCTTGCCTCAGCCTCCCTAGTGCTGGGATTACAGGTGTGCACCACCACACCCAGCTGAAAGTTGAATTTGAACTGTGCTTTGAGGAATCACATCTCCAGGGACATTTGCTGGAACTATACAGAAAGAACAAGGAGAAGACCATGGCCCAGCAACATTCCTCAGGAAGCAGCTCCAACAATCTCCACAATGGACCCTGGAGGGAAATAATAAGCAGGAAACAGTGGAATGGCATAGAGAAGTTTGGGCAGTGAATCGTGCTGGGCTCCCCATGGAGCCCTTTCCATGCAGTCCTCAACTGCCAGTGCTAAAGTAGTGACAACTGTCCTGTGCCCGACCTTCACTGGGAGGTTGTGCCGGCAACTGGGCACACGGCTGCAGGGTTCTTCCTGCCCCAGTGTGGATGGTGAGATATCTGTGGGCTGTGGGTTCTTTCTGAAGCAGGGTGAGGTGAGTTAAGGAAGGCTGAAGAAAGACTTGGCTTCACTGTGCTCTTGTTTCTGGCCTACAGAGAGAAGCCCCTGTCCAACCACCTCCATCACCCAGTCACAGGAGGATATATGTTTCTTCACTTTCTGGATTATGTTTCCAAAGTACTCTGTTAAGAAGTTGGAGTGCTATTGTGGAAGGAAATGTCAGGGAGAGGCAGTCTGAGTTTAAATTTGTTGTCTTCAGGGTCATACAGGTGATGACTCTGCCCAGGGCACTGGTCCTTCTTTGAAGTCCAGTTCCTAGGAAAATAACCATCTCCCATGGCACTGGGAGACATCCGGCTGTATTGGCCCTCTTCTCTTTCTTTCTTTAAGATACTGCGGGTGGAATCTGGGCTTTGCCATGCCCTGTTCTTCTGAGCTGCACCCCACCCTTGCCAGTTAGTCTTTCTAGTGCACGACCGTGTCTTCTGTCCCGTCTGAGGATACTGGGGTCTACTGTGTGCTTTGTCTCCCCAACCCCACATGTCTAGCACGGGGCAGGCATCAGGTGGGCAAAAGCCAGCAATTCCTGTGGCCTCTCTCCTCCCTGGTGCTCCTGCCTCCTGCCCCAGCATCCTTGGGGAGCTCAGAAAGGGCAATACTGGGCCACCCCTCAGGCATGCAGAAAACCACTTGAGCAGTCCTGTTTCTGTGCTTGCAGAGATGACAGAATGGGCTGAACACAAATGATCACCAGGCCTGTCTGTGTTTCGGTGGCATCAGCTGGCTGGCTTGAGATGGAGGTTTGCCTGCTTCTTCCTGTGGGACATTGCCAAGTCACCTGCAGTGGGTTCTCTGCCAGATTCCTGATCAGAATGAGATTCTGGGTCCAGATCACACCCGAGATGGTATTTCAGCCCCTAATGCAGGGATAGGCATAGCTGACAGTGTTCTCAGGTCCACAACACTGCGCAGGGTCCAGGAGGGGTGAATGCGTCGTCCTAGGCCTAGGAGGCCGGAGGGGAGGGCTCCGGGGAAGGCACAAGTTCCAGCCTGCGCTGCACGCACCCGTCGGCAGGGGGCCCTACTAATGAGCGGGACCGTTGGCGGCGCAGCCAAGCCTGGTGCTCCGGCCAGGCACTGACAGCGCGCAGGACCGGAGCCAGAGAGGAAGCAAGACTCAGAATTCAGAGAGGAGGTTGGCGCGCCACAAAGAGACCTGAGAGGCTGACAGGAAGTTGGTAGCCAGCACCCGTGCAATCTGCCGCCCTCGCTGGAGAGCTGGGGGCTGGCTTGCCTGTGCCTCCCTGCACCATCGGAACATCTTGATTTACTGCTAATTGAGCAGCCTGACACCAGCAAAGCCACGTGACCTGCGCGTAGCTGAGACAGGAGAGTCCAGCTCCCCTGGTTTTCTGGACAGCTTGCAGGATCTACTACAGGCTGCTGCTGCAGGCTGGCAGTGCCAGGAAGAAAGAGCAGCTGCACAGGGCCTGCAGCAAGGGAATCGAGAGCCTTGGCTAGTTGGGAAGGCCTGGCTCTCGTGCTATTTGAAGACTTAGGACTGAACAGAGAAGTCTCCAAAGACAGAAAAATCATCCGACTCGGGTTCAGGCCCCAATTGTTGCTTACTGTGTGCAGACTTTTAAGTTATCTGGTTAAGTCTCTCCATGAAGCTAGGTAGCGTCATGAATTGGGTGTTGTCACCCCTACGTTATGGAGGGGAAATGGGACTTAGGAAGGTGAGGTAGGCAGATAATAGCGGAGAGGTAGTAAAGCTGGGATGTGACCTCAGTGATATTTGGGTATAGAATTTGTGCTTGACAGCCTAGAGTCCTGGATTGACCGAAAAAGTAAAAAGTGAAATAGGTTTGTGCTTCTGCGCTTGACATATTTCACTTAGCCTAAGGCCCTCCGAGTTCACACATGTTGCCACATATGCCAAAATGGCCTTCTTTGCAAAGGCTGAATAGTATTCCACATATGTCTGCACACCCTTTTACCCATTCATGCAGACAGCCTGTGTCCACATCTTGGGTAGTGTGAATCAGATTACAATGGACATGTGCATGTGGGTGCATATCTCTTCAAGATCCTGATTTCAACTCCTTGGCTAAATACCCAGGCGTGGGCTTGCTGGATCATATGGTTTCCACTTAAATGAGGGATCTAAAATAGTCATACTCTTAGAAGCAAGGAATAGAATGGTGGTTGCCCAGGCCCCAGGGGAAGGAGTGTGTGATGTTAGGTATGGAAGGTAAGTCAGTTCTAGAGGTCCGCTGTGTTAGCCTGGGCCAACAATAACTAGATCTACAATTAAAGCTCTGTTAGGAGGATAGATCTCACATTCAGAATGGTCATTACAATAAAATTAAACAAAACAAAACTGCTAGAAAGAAGGAAGGATCCACACCACCCTATTCATGAGTTTCTTCAAAAGTTTTTGATTCTAAGTAAGAAAGATTTGGACGCTAGGGATACTTCATCATTTAAAAAGTGCTTTTGCACCTATGTTTGGGTTTCCTAACCACTTCCATGAGCCAGCTACTTCAAATGAGGTAGGTGCAGCCTTCATCCTGCCAGTTCAGGTCTAGGAAGTTAGTAGGCTCCCCTGATCAAGGAACCTGTGGCTGTCTTCACACCTTACACCCATCTGGATTCTGTGCTATCAAAAATGCAGCATTTGGTCAGGGACCCATGTGATCCCTGGCCTTCACTGTGAAATTAAACCCCTTGCCTGGCTTTGATTTGGTAAATGCTGATGAGTCAGTTCCAACTACAACACTCATTTATGTGCTGTCGTACTTCAAATCTATCTGTTCTGTTATCTGGTTAATCCAGACGCGAAGGCAGTGCACTGAAGCTTGGACGGAGTGGAAGCATTAGGGCATCTCTCTGTTTTTCCCTCCTGCTGCTACTGAGGAAGGGAAGGAGGGATGCACAGGTGAGGGAGAGCCTGTGTCCCTGCAGGTGAGAAGGGCTGCAGAAATGAAGGAAAAGGGCTAGAGCCTCACCTTTTTCCTCACCCAAAGTAAAAAAAAATCAATCCATGACCTTAAAGAAGTTTATGAATTCCTAGCTTAGGAATCAATGCACATTGATTTTTGTGCCTCTGCATGGGCTGCACATGTATACTATCAAGTGATGAAAGCTGTATTTTGTTGGGCTTGGAATAGGGATAAGCAGGTGCCATTTCTCCAGATTGCTAAGAGTAGAAAAGGAAAAAAAAAAAAAAGCACATTCTCTCATGGTCTCAGTCTGGAGCCAGGGGCTCTTCTGGCTGTGGCTGCTAAATGTTAATGCTCATTCGATCAGAAGTTTAGCACTGCTCAATCCTGAGGGCAGTGTCTCCTTCCTGTCTGGCACTCTCTCCCTCCACAGGCCTCAGCATTTCCCACACATAGGCTCTTTGGGCTGAGATAGCTTGCTAAGCTTGGGTCAGCAGGGTGAAAGATTGCTAGGAGAAAGAAAGGTGGGGTTCAGGACAGTGACTAATCCAGAAGGTAGGATGGAATGGCACCTTAATAATTCACACTAGAACAGTGTGTATTCCTTAAAGGAATAGTTTTCCCTACCTCATGTCACTGAATCACCACAATACCCCAGGAGCTGGTCAGAGTAGCATAGTTTTCATTTAATAAAGAGAGGAGAAGATACGAGAAAGCTTGTGACTCACCTATGCCAATAAGCTGGTACTTGCACTCAGCTCTTCTGCACCCCAGTTTCCTACCTTGGGATGGCTCTTCTAGTGTCCAGAGAACAGGACAACTCTGTTGAGATTCAACTCTTAAGGCTAAAGGCAAATAGCCTTCCTGTTTAGGGACTATCTTAGGCTTGTCCATGAAACACTTGAAGGAAGCACTTAAATTGACAGTGTAGAAAAGTACTTACAAGGATTAGGGGACCCTGAGGTAGAAAGGCTTGTAAACAGGTAAATGGCAGGTGTGACTTGGGATGCTACTGAGCCTGGGAGCTGCCCCTTCCTGGGAGCTGGCTTCGGTAGCACCCACTCTGAGCAAGAATCACAAGCTGTAAACTTAAGGAGTGGCTCAGCTGCTGGGGAGCCAGATTTATGGGTAACCCCAAGCACCTTGTATTCTTGTGCCCCAAGAGGGTCTCTTTACCCCTCCCCTCCTTCCTGCTCCCTTCTAGATCTCTTGCTACTATCACTGACTGTCTGGTCCAAGAGTCCAGGGTTCTTCTCCCTTACTTCTCATCAGTCACTAGCTCTTACTAATTTAACTCTTTTCCCCCTATTTTTGACAATCCTATCAAGAATGACTACTGCCACAGCTTCTTTCTTTAACAGTTGCACTTGAAATACTTTTTTGAAATATTTATTGTGGTTAAAACATGAGATCTACTCTGGTAACAAATATTTAAGCATTATTGTTAACTATGTCACAGAATACCTTAACTAATGCTCAGCAGAGTGCTGTGCGCAGATCTCTAGAACTGTTTTGTCTTGTAAAACTGAAACTTTAAATAGATTAGGTGCCACTTTTCTTCTCCCCCTTGCTCTGTTCTCAGCAAACATCCTTCACTCACTGTTTCTGTGACTTCTGCTATAGACAGCTCCTCCAAGTGAGAGCATTCCATGTCTGGCTTGCTTCACTTAACACACTGCCCTCTAGATTCATTCATGTGGTCACGTGCGGCAGAGGTACCCACTTTGGGAGGCTGAAAGTGTTCCATTATATTTTGTGTATACTACATTTCCCTTCTGCATCCACCTACGCATAGACACTTAGGTTGTTTCCATATGTTGAACACTGTGAATCATACTGAAGTGCACATGGGAACTCAGACATCTCTTTGAGCTTTTGCTTTCAGTTCTTTTGGACAGATACCTAGAAGTGGGATTGCTGGATCATATGGCTGGTTCTATTTTTAATTATTTGAGGATCTTACACATTTCTTGACTCTTGAGTCCAACCCTTTCTCTTATTCCTCCCATGTTTCTCCTAGTTTCTTCCATAAAGTATTGTTTAGTATTTATTTCTTCTTCAGGTATTTATGTTGTTTGATTACTTAAAGTACAGTGGAGTGTAGTAACACACCTTAGGTATTAATCATGTTAATTGCTTTTGTTTCTCCACTTCTTTCTCCTCTTGACCATATGAGTCACAAACCTGGCCAGAGCCATGGGTGCAGGGAAGCAGCCTGAGTGAGCGGTGGTCCCTGACTGTTTGGAATTGCCCTGATTCTCCTCAGTCCTTGGCCTAATCTATGACATGGAGTCACCTCAAAAAGATTGTGTTAAAGTTTTGAAACAACTTGGTCAGTCAGGATGCTTGAAAGAGAAGAGAGCTATGAAAAGATGTATATCCTACACACCCAAATTTGTGGGCTGTGGTTCATGGACGTAACCTGATATATTGCCAATAAATCTCCAGGGCATTTAAATTTCATGTTAAAATTTCAGCAATATTTCACTTCCCTCTCATCGCCCATCCTGCACACACAGGCCAGCAAGTTCTCCTCAGGATGTGCATCTGACCATTTCATTTCTGACCCCAAACCTCCCAGGGTCTCCCTGTGTCTGCAGGTTCAAGGCCGTGTATTCTGGTAGTGTCCTGGGAGGTCTCTGACCTGTCACCTACCTCCAGATCTCTCCCTCTGCATGATGTTCCCATCATCTGAGCACTGGTAAACCTCAGTACTCCATGCTTCTGTGCCTTCTCACCTCTGGCTGACAATGGTTCTCGCCTCTAACCTCTTGTCGCCTGGACTATTTCCAATTGATTCCTCTCTTTAGACATTTATTCTTTAGAAATCCCTACCTGAATTCTAGACTGGTCCCCAGCTGCCTGTCTCCAAAGCACCTTCATAGTGTTCTTCTGCCGCCCCACTGTGGGGTTAGCATGTGATAGGCTGATTGCTGAACCAGGGCTTTGCCATCTTTGGGATAGACCAGTAGCAGGTGGCAGGTTGGCTTCAGGGAATCCTTCTGATCTCTTCATTCTACCCAGAAGATATGGGAGTGGAGCAGAATTTGGGTTCTTTGGAGGGTCAGTTTCCTTGAGATTTCCCCTACTGAAAAAATAAATACATCTCCATTTTGTCTGAGGATTTTGCACTGGAGGATATAAACTATCTCAGACCACAAATACTTTTTAAAAAATTTGCCATTTACAATGCACATATGCACTCTCCTTTATTCCTTTTATCATTCCTTAAGCAGTATGATACAGTAAGTGTTAACATAGCATTTACATGTGTCCACTACTGTAAGGGCTCTAGAGGTGTCTTCCTGTACACGGGAAGGTGTGTGTAGGGTATATGCAAACACTGTGCCCTTCTACTTGAGCAACTTGGGTATCTTTGGTTTTGGCACATGTGGGGTCTTGGAATCCTCCATGCATACTGATGGACCACATTATTGAAAGCTTAACATAGTATGTGAAATGAAAGATCGAGAAATAATATTTTTACACACAATGAGTTCTAGCAAAAAGGTTAGTAGTTTAGGGAGAAGGCTTCCTCTCTTTCTTTGGGCCTTCTTTTCACAGAGGTCTGTGTGAGTTAGGCTTCCTGAAGTCAACTCTGGAACATGGGAGAGAAGCAGAGAGAGAAATCCCCCACTTCTGTGTCCCAAGAGGGTAACAAGCTCAAGAGAGAAAGGAATCCACAGACTTCTGCCTGTGATTGCTTTTCCTTATCTTTTCTTCTTAACTTCTTTTGCATTGTCACTGTTGAATCAGCCTGCACTTGGACATGGGGATAGGAGGTTTAAACTGCAAAATCAGGACCTGACAATGATCAAAAAGCCCGCTCAGCGCACATCTCTGCTTTAGCGTGATTCACAGGGGCTGATTAACCCAGGCTGGAGACAGAGGCTGCACACCAGACTGAGCAGGAGAGCTGCACCCACTAGCCTACAACCTAGAGGAAGCTGAGATGAGCTTTTGAGCACTAGGTCTCCTCCTGCATGTGGAAAGCAGCCAATAATCAGCCCTCAGGGGGCCCCTGTGGCTACAGCCATATGTCCCTTTGTGCTGGCAGTGCTTTTGAGCCTCCTGCTTTGACCCCTTGATTTTTTCTTTTTGTGTACATAGATCTCTGTGAATGTCTGTGCATCTGTGCAGCACTTTGTCTAAACCTGTGTCTATATACAGACAGGGGTGAACACAGGAGAAGCTTGTGATTCCTTTCTTTTTTCTCAAAGGTGTGCATGGGTTTTGTCTAGGAGAAAACATCAATTGAAGTCTACGGCATTTTAGGGCACCATTCTGAGAGTCCAGAGGATGGAGGGCTGGGATGGCCCCAGACCCCATCTACAAAGCTGATTTCATCAGAGTCACCCTTCGCCGGTTCATAAATGGGAAATAAATCCCTACTGGTCCTGGGCAATACTTGTGGAGAGCACACACCTGCTTGGGGGCCAGTAAACAGTCATTTGAGGAGAACAAGAAGGAGAGAAAAAAGACAACAAGGATACAGGCTGGGGTGGGCAAAAAAAGGCAGAGTGAGGAGAAGGTACAGTCTACCAACATGTCAGAACTTCTTGCCTTCTTTTGTGGAAAATAAAACTTACTCCAAAATACACTCAAGAGGAAAATAAACAACTGAGATTCTGAATGAGCTAGCTCCCTCCAGTCATTCTACTCATGATGGGAAAGCAGCTGGTAGAATTATTGGAGGTAAATCTTTCCAGCCTGCAGCCAGAGGATGTCCCCTGGGGGGTATATCTCTGCTGGGGGATAGTCCTTTTAATTTGTATTCTGGGGGGAGTTGTTGTAGGAAAGTGAGAGTATGCAGCTAAACGAGTCATTTATTTAGCTAGACAGAACTTTTGCAAGCTCAGCACTTTTGAATTTTGGCACTGGATCGTTCTTGGTTGTGAGGTTATCTTGCACTACAGATGTTCAGTATCTTTCCCACTGTCTACCACCAAATGCCTGCAGCACTTGTCCACAGCGATGACAAGTAAAACTGAAATGTGTCTAGACAGTGCCAAATGCCCTACTGGGGAAGGGGGCAAATCAACACCAGTGGAGGATCCTGGAGTCAGGTTCTGCAGTGGGGACTTCAAATGCAGCATTGACTTTCCCTTTACTTGACAGAGCCAGACTGAGGTGAGGCCCAGATCTATCAACCTCAAAGCTTGGGGTCCTTTCATCACAGTGTGTTCTCACTGGGACCAAATCTGTTCCACACTCTCTGACTAGCCTGTCCTCTAGGGGTAGTCAATGAAAATGGCAAACTATGGGGAGGTCTCAGAGTAAAGCCTTCAGTGGTCTGGTTTGACCCTGAGTGTGGCCTCAGGAACTTCTTCAAAGCCTCAATTTCCTCTGCCTTCTCCTCAATTTCAACCATACCAGCTATACCTGATTATCGTGTTGGTCTACCATGGAGTGGAAGGTATTGGGTGTGAGAGAGGGAAGAACATGGAAAGAATGATCCTTTAAACTGTCTTAAATTTTAGTATGGCTAAGTCCCCACACTCAAGCCTTTTCTCACCAGCCCCAACTTCAGAAGTATCCTATGCAGGAAACGATACTGGAGGACCCACTCTTTTTGATATTAGAAATGTTAGGAAAAATATTGCATGCATTAGTTAAGTTGGGGTGTATTCCTTATTGAGTACTTGTAGAAAGAGTATTATAGTGGTAAAATTAGCACTACTAGCAGGTGTGTGTGTGTGTGTGTGTGTGTGTGTATGTTTGTTGTTTTCAGTAGAAGAAACCACACGTAAGAATGAATATATTTCCAAGTAGTCATTGTTGGTATGCATTTCCCTTTATTATGCTAGGGTCTTATCTATTCATATCTGAAAATTTTGAATGGACCCTATATTTCCATATTGTAAATCTCTCCATCCTCACCACTTCCAGTGTTCTGAAAGCCCCTTTGAACTTTGAGATAAATTTCAAATTTCTTGATGGTGGATGGGCAGATGAAATAAATTAATAAATAAAGAGTTTCCATGCAGGCTGCTCAACTCAGAATGGCTTGAGGTGTTGCTATACCCGATCTCCAGGTTGCTTTTTCTGCCCTGCTGAAAAGTCTTCTGAAAACAGAAGACTCTTTTTATCAAGAGTTGAATCTATCCTTGGCCACTCCCACATAAAGCTGATAGTTCAGTCACATTGGACCAGTTGAAATTCTCCAAATGTTCTTGGTTCCCTCACTCTTCTATAAAGCTTCACACCTGTTACACACTTTTCCTGGAATGACTTTCTCATTTTTTATCCCTGATGGACCCCTTCTTGTCCTTAAAGACTTAGCCCAAGGTTCTATTCTTTCCAGATATTTTCCCTAACTCTCTTGTCCTGTCCACTTTTTTTGCCTACCATAAAACTTCTGGAAGCTACTCAGAATTCAGTGATACCGCATGTCCTGCCACATGAAAATGAGCCCCAGAGACTCTCAAGGGAAGCAACTAAGCTCAGCTATCTGTTAGCATTCAGTGCCCAGCACAAGGCCAGCCATAGAGGAGATGGAAGAAATCCTCCGTTAACATTTATGAGGTACCTGCCGGGTGTGTCCATGAATCAGTGGTGGTTTAGAACAATCATTTCCCTTTTTTTTTGGACACCCTGACTTAGATAGTATTCAAACCTCATAATCAGAAATCCCCTCAGTCAGATCTTCAGAATCTAGTATACCATTTCAGAGGGATCAGCTACCTTCTATTGCTCTTCTCTGGATGATGGATTGACTGAGTCTTCAATGTTCACTATTTTCTCCCATCCAAATGTTCAGAGGGGGATGAAAACACCATAGATACCAGAATTATATACAAGGGAGTTTCTTCTGCTTTCGCTGGACTTGAAGCTGCCTTGTGATTGCATACCCCTCATGGTATGCTTTACAAACATGTTTAAGAATTCTCATTATTTGGTCTCAACCATATCAAGAAGTCTTCTTTCCAGGTGGCTGATTGTCACCAACATCATGTCTCTGAGAATGCTGTAGACACTCTATACTCATGTGTCTACTACCTGACTGAAATTAGTGGTATGTTCTCCTAGACAACAGCAGAGCAGAAAAAGCAGCCTGGAGATTGGGTATAGCAACACCTCAAGCTGTTCTGAATCGAGCAGCCTGCACGGAAACTCTTTATCTATTAATTTATTTCATCTGCCCACCCACCTTTCTTCATAGCTACAAATGCCTTCTGATAACAGCTGTAGATTATGAAAGGTGTTAGAAATGCGTTAGGAGCAGAAGGATTGACATTCTGTTCAGCTGCTAATAACTTGTGTGCAGTGTCATATATGCAACAGTGTAAGCCAATGTGGAGCTGGAGAGAGCCCATGGGGTACCTCCTCTAGGCCCTGCGTGCAGTAAGGGTGGGCACAGGTGCTGCCAACTATACAGGGGAAGTGGCCTACATGGGGGCATCCCATGAGAAATTCAAGATCTGCTGTTATCTTAATGAAGACAGAAATTTTCTTCTTTCTTGGCTGCACTTATTTATCAGCTACATAGCAGTCCAGTGGGAGAGGACATGGAAGGAATTAGTGAAAGTTTTGTAGTCATACAAGTGAATCTAAGGCAGAAAGTAAGAGTAGTGAGTTGTGTCCATTATAAAATGGTGACTGGACTTAGTGTCTCCTTTTCATGCCTACCGCAGGGGGGAAGGACAAGACAGTGTGTGTAAGAGAAAGGGACATATAGGATGTTTGCATGGCAGAAATGGAATCTGTATGTGTGGATATAGAGCAGAGGCTTTCCCAGGGCAGGGAAGGGAAGGGCTCAGTTCTGCAGCCTGCTCCAGGTGGGAGATCCCAGTTCCACAAGGCAGGCTGCGGGGACGAATATATAACAACACACCCCATAAAGAACTTCCAAAAGAGGAATGGTAGGTGACAAGTGACAAGGGTCAGGGATGGGCAGAAATGTCAACAGATGGCTGCACAATTGAAAAAATAAAGATTGGGAACTTTTTTGGAGACAGAGAAATGGAGAGAGAGAGAGAAAGAGAGAGAGAGAGAGAGAGATCTAAATTATTGAAATTGGTAACTGGGAGCTTATAGCAGCTTAAATCTGATTTTGAGAAAAAAAGAAAAGTGACATTTATTGGACTTCAGTAGCATACAAGCTATATATCTTGGGGAGGCTAGAGACCTCACAGAAACATGATAATAAAAATTGATTGCTGATTAAACTCCATGCTATACCAGGAATTACATACAGTACTAAAATTCTGGATTCTGAGAAATTCTGATAGTTCATTCTACACGAGTTTAGAATCCATTGCCAGTCCCTTTTGAGAATAAATAGATTTTCAGGACATTATGTGTTTTTATTCTGAGGCCAGATACAGGCTTGACTCTTTATGGACACAATGTCTAACCGGAAATCTATGTCCCACCACCAGGAATAAGGCTGACTAAGAGTCAAAGGCGGACCAGAGTTTCTGCATCTGCTCTGCAAGTTGGGAGTGGAAGAAGTCTGGTGATGTTCCTGAGCTGCACGCCCATGTCTATCCACCTGGACAAGGAAGTTCTCCACAGCACCCAGTACACAGCAGTTGGGTGGCTCAACGTGATGGAATTTGCATTTTAATAGAGGAGAAAAGAAATATTTATTTCTCCTTCACTTCAATAGAGAAGAAAAGAATATTCATTTTCTTTTTTTTTTTTTTATTTTAGAAACATAAAAGTACAAAAACATATTGACAAACAGACACCCATTATCATAGAAAATAGTACAATCACAACTAATCTATAGACAAGGTGATATGGTCTCAACAGT